>JAVSCE010021740.1:0-247933 GCA_032199065.1 Smutsia gigantea | reverse complement strand
CACCTGCCCTCAGTGCCGAAAGAGCTTTCCCCGGCGGAGCTTCCGCCCCAACCTGCAGCTGGCCAATATGGTCCAGGTGATTCGGCAGATGCACCCAACCCCTGGTCGAGGCAACCGTGGGAACGAGCAGGGCATTTGTCCCAAGCACCAGGAAGCTCTGAAGCTCTTCTGCGAGGTGGATGAAGAGGCCATCTGTGTGGTGTGCCGAGAGTCCCGGAGCCACAAGCAGCACAGCGTGGTGCCGCTGGAGGAGGTGGTGCAGGAGTACAAGGTGAGAGGCAGAAGCTGGGGTTTGCTGGGGTAGAGAGGAGGTCAGAGGGGCCGGGAAAAGGAAGCACGGCTTTTCCCCCAAGACCGTCAGGTACTCGTGATTAGCGTTATCAGTGCTTACTGGTCCCAGGTGGGTTCGAGTGAGGAGGATACACAGAGAAGGCAGACACAGTGAAGACTGGCTTCATCAGAGGAAATTGGGCAAAGCTGGTGATGCCCTGTCACTGGGCTGTGTGTCCTTGAGAAAAGTCGCTGCTGTTTCACACTTCCACTTTCCCTGGGTGTAGGGCTGCAGGCGACAGGCCCCTGACGCTTTACCACTGTTCTCATTTTCCTCTTAGTCTCGAGTCTTTCCTGGGCTGAGACCTCTGGAGTTGGGAAGAACTTGGGGTCTGAGGAGCAGGCGTGAGGAATCACTAGTGTCAGACCCATATGCTGTGCACCTGCCTCCCGATGGGTTCCCTACTCACCCTGACAGCTTGGTTGTCCCCCAGAGGATTTTTGTTGGCTCTGCATCAGTCTGATGTACCAATCAAAACTTGCTTTTCCTGGGAAATGAGACAAAAAGGAGAGGCCATTAAGTCAGAAGACCTGGCTCTGCACTTATTTGCTTGGGTGTCTCTGAATGTCTTTAAACTTTAATTTCACCAGGATTAAAAGTTACTATTTACCTAGTACTTACTATGTACACCAGACCCTGTACTAAGCACTTTGCATGGACTATCTCATTTAAAACCCAGAACAACCCTGTGAGTTTCATATGATTTCTATTCCCCTTTTATAGATTGGGAAGTAGAAAGATTTAAGTAGTAATATACAGGGCAACACAGCTACTAGTGAGGGACTTGGTTATGACCCCCTTGCCCCCAGCCTACATGGTTAACAGTGTCACCACATTTGCATGTCTATTGTTGTCTGACTTTTCTTCTTGGAGTCTGATTCTGATTTGGCTAATATCTTGCCCCTGCTTCTGATCCTGACTCTCTGTGGACATAGGTAAAGGAGATTTTCTGCGAAACAAGAACAAATAGCACTACTTAGCAGAGGCCCAGATGGGTTTACAAGCAGTGGGACTGGGGGAGGAGAGGGTAGCTGCTTTTGTGTGGTCTGAGCTTTTTTTGTTTTATAACTTGTATTATCACACCCTTTCCTGATTCCTACAGTAACCTCATTTGAGTATCATATCATTATCCCAATTTTAAAGTGTTTAAAGTGAGTACTATAGGTCAAACAAACCTGCTTCCCCTCATGACAAGCAGCTATTTCTTCCACACAGGGATTGTCAAACATGGCTGATTGTCCCAGTTACTAGGGGAGGTTTTCAGAAGTACAGTGGCCCACCCACTACTGATTCCGAATCAATGATGGGGAGAGTATCTTCAGAAAGCCCAGCCTAGCGTGCGAAATCGCTGCATTGGTAACATCGCCTACCTTTTAGGCCCTACATTACTAGGGGAGGTTGTGAGTTTCTTTTCTTCCTGCTTTTTTTTATCCCTCTGGGTTCTAGGTAGCCGTACCCATCAGTGTACAGTCACTTGGCTAACTGGATTCTAGGGTGGATGTCCCTGGGCATTCCACCCCTTCTCCACTCCTTCTCCCCACCCATGCCAGACTCTTCTGAAGAGCTTCTGAGACTGGATTTTAGTTCATATTTGCCACATTTATTCAACGCCATCTCCAAAGAGCTCTGCAGTTTGGGGAGGCCACATAGACACAAATAATCTGATGTTAACTGATCAGCAAATATAAATACATACGTTTTATTCTGTAGAACTAATTTGGGTGGTGCCCTTTCTAGCTTATAGGCTTTTTATAGGGAGATGGTTTTTTTCCTTTTATATGCATACACTGACTAGCCCTAGCTTGTTGTTTTGTAGAAATACTTCTTTGATGAATAAGTAGTAACATACAAATGATAATGACAAGTGACATCAATAGAGCTCCCAAAAAGGTCCTGGAGAATTTAAATAGTACTCTATTTGGATTTGTGTTCATAAGTTTTTTTTTTTGTCAACAATTTAGGAAAAATGTTAAAAGGGAATTTTAAGTATAAATTCTGAGTTGATAGACATTATTGACATTAATTAATAGAAATTAACATTCCTGGAGAAAAGTAATAACATCAAAAGGCAAAATTTTGTGTCGTTTGTGCTATTTTCATGTTATGGATTGATTCCAGTATATACTGTAATCTTTCTACAACTACTTGTTCTGTGCAACAACTGCTCTTTATACTCTGGGTCAGTAACCTCTTAAGTTCAAGGGTCATTATTAGGCTGTCATTGGCTGCTTAGGTCTAGGTGGGGAAAACTAAAATTTAACCTTTTCTGATCTTTTGCTACATCAGACGCTGTGATAAGTCTACTGTCGCTGAGTTAGATTCTGTTACTTCTAGTTCCCATTTTAAATTGAGGAAACTGGAAATAAGGCTTTGCCTCAGGTCACCTGGCTGCCTTCAGGTTCAGATCAGTCTAGGTTTGAGCTCTTCTGCCCTGTATTACCTCTCCAGGAAAAGGAGAAAGAAATGTAAAGCAGTAGAAGACATAAGAGAGCATAGGACAAATAAATCAGACTTACCTCACCCACTGTAGTCTAACAGCCCTTTAAAGAAAAAGATGCTACAAATGATGGGAACACAGAGCTCAAGTGCATATTTGACATGAAAGTTAAAACCGTAGGAGGGAAGGGTTTTTGTTTTCCACTTAGCAAGTAATTGAGTGTGAGAGAAAGCAGGTGAACAGAGAGAAGCACAGAAGTAGGGGCGGTGAGAGCCTCCTATTTTGCAAGTGGTGGTGAAGCACTAAAAGCTTTTTAGCACAGGCACAAAATCATTAGAAATGCATTTAGAGATGAAATTTATGAGGAAGACGGTTTATGAGGGGGAAGGAACCATAGGCAGGAACAATTCATATGGGAGGACTCAAGTGATGAGGGGTCCCGCCAGGTCCACTCTAGCTCCGAGTGCGGGACCGTGTACCATCAGGGTCCTGTTGAGAAGCACAGCCAGGGCTGCCCTTCATGAGTGCAGGTGGAAGGTCAGGGACCTTTGTTGTCAGGTGAAGAGAAGAAAGGGGCGGAGGGACTATGATGCCCATTAATACCCGTGATGGGGTCAGGCTTTGAGCCCTAACCCACTGGAGGGTGGGGGAGTGGGCTCTGAGGCAGGTGCATCTCCCAGCCCTGGTCTCTAACCTTCCCCTTCTCATTCTGTAGGCCAAACTGCAGGGGCATGTGGAACCACTGAGAAAGCACCTGGAGGCTGTGCAGAAAATGAAGGCCAAAGAGGAGAGGCGGGTGACGGAGCTGAAGGTAGGTCAATATCCTCAACAGGCTGACTGGCTCTGTGGTCAGTGAGGATGGGCTGCTTGCTCTCACAAGAGGCAGCTGAGGCCTGGAGAGAGGAGACATCTTCCCAGGGTCCTGAGGAGACAGGGGCCTTAGAGGGTCAGGAGGTGGGTTTGTTCCTAGGTTCCCAATGGAGTGAGAACAGGCCTGGCTTGGAGAGGTTGGGTGCCTGGCCCATAGCTGTGGAGCATGCTTACCACCCTGGATACCTAACCCCAGAGCCAGTGCTCTCCACTGCTGTGCCCACCATGCTGGATGGCACAGAGGGCAGGAGGCAAGGGAAAACCCGTGTAGCAGCCACCAGAGAAGCCCCAGGCTGCAGGATAGATGGCAGGTGTCGGGCAGAGCAGCCACGAGCATGAGAGGGGGCAGGAGTGTTTAATGGACAGGAGGAATTAGGTAATGTTACATTGCAGAGAACTGGTATCTTATAGTACAGCATTTCTCAGCCTTTTTTCATGATCACACCCCTCCCCAAGGAGGGTTTTTAGATTTTTTTCCTCTAATTCCTACCCCTCACCTGGGCCTGTCTCTGTAAGGTCAGCAGGCCCTGGAATGAACTGGTACTGAGCATTTGGAGGACATCCCTCCTGTCTGGCCTCTTCCCCCATCTCTGCCATGCCTACCATCCTGGCCGTGGCCAGGCCTTCTCACTTCCCAGGGCTCATGCTCACTCATTGCCCCCTACACACTAGGAGCTCTGCTGCTGGCAACTGCTAGGCACCAAGTGATAGAGTCTGAATCTGGGAGTCAGGGAATCATCTTGCCTCTAGCCAGCTGCCCAAATTGGAACTTTTGGGCTCCTAGGGTGCAGAGGTGTCAGGATCTGAGTGTCACTGACATTCTGACACAAAAAACTGTTTTCTTTACCCACTTGGCCAGTCAGGTGACTCCCTTCCCGCCCTGACCTGTCACACTTTGTCCTAAGTATGTTGCCAGTTAATGTCTGTGTGAAAAGTAGGCCCACTATTTGGAAGCCCAGCTGGGCAAATGGGATGGGAGTGGGTAGACGTTTTCACTCTTTAAATATAGAAGCACATACCATGATTTTGCCTCTTGGCCCTGAGGTGTAAAATAGTATCTCGCCCTTCACAGAAAAATTGTTGGATTGGGTGACTTTCCCAAGGTTACTAGTGGTATCGTCAGGACCCTAACTTCCTGTCTTGATTCCTGAATTTTTTATTTACTCATTTCAAAACATTCCCACTGCGCCAGGGTCCAGGGACCTGTGGCAAGCAGCTTATGGTGTAATGGGGCGGGGGGGTCAGGATGTTACAAGACACTTCAGTGTACACGTAACATTTCCAACTGAGTATGATGTGAGGAGATACAGTGACATTTATGGGGGGTAGTTGTGATTTAGATCTGGAAGGGATGGAAGCCCTCTCTTGGAGTATTTAAGCTGAGACCTCAAGAACAGTCAGATTAGTTAGCCAGGCTGCAGATAAGTCGCAGGCAGAGGTTGGTGAGTTTGGGACCAGTGTATAGGCAGCAAGGGAGTGGGGCCTGGTAAGGTCAGGAGGTGGGGAAGGGGGCAGGAGCCTCTTTCTATTCAGAATATAGGGCTCCTTAAAGTGGAGGTTTATGTTTCTGTGTGTTGAGGTGGTATCCACCATCCCCTTTGCATCATCCCAGAGCCAGATGAAGTCAGAGCTGGCCGCTGTGGCCTCAGAGTTCGGGAGGCTGACACGGTTTCTGGCCGAAGAGCAGGCAGGGCTGGAGCGGCGCCTGAGAGACATGCATGAAGCCCAGCTGGGGCGGGCAGGAGCAGCAGCCAGCCGCCTGGCGGAGCAGGCTGCCCAGCTGAGCCGCCTGCTGGCCGAGGCCCAGGAGCGGAGCCAGCAAGGGGGCCTGCGGCTGCTGCAGGTAAGCACCCCCTTCCCTGTGTGCCCCCTGCACCCTGTGTTTGTTCTGCCAAGCAGTGCTTACCAAACACCTGTCCAGAGCTGCCTCTGCTCACTGGGAGGAACCCACAGTGATTTCACTGAAGACCAAGAGGTGTTCTGGGGCTGAAGTGAAGTCAGGGTTAATGCTGAATATGGTCTGTGTGTACCCAATGAAAAGAAGATTCAGTTCAGTTTAAATGAGAGTTGAGAAAAGAATTTTGGACAGTGACATCCTGGAAAAGATGACAAGTTGACAAGTCATACTGTGAAATTATAGTGGGTTCACAGCAGGATGTTAGGCGTGCTCAGTGCAGGGGTGACTGAGACTTGACGGTTATGGAGGGCTTTATGTTTATGCACTTGCTCACCCTGGTTCAGGTCGGTCTTTTCTCTGGCTGCAGTCAGATTGGGAGAAAGGAGCTGACTCTCTGTCTCTTTGTCTCTTTCTCCCTCCCTCCTCTTGTTTCTGTTGTTCCCAGGACATCAAGGAGACTTTCAATAGGTGTGTTGTGACCTTTATCCTTTGTGACCCGGTGGCGTCGGGCTCCCCACCCCTGCCTCTCTTGGATATCCTGCCCCTCTCCTTCCTTCCCCAGGACCCGAGTTCCTGCCTCCTGGACCCTCCTCTCCTTTCCCTTGGCTTCCACTCTTCCCTCTGGGAATATCGTGGTCCCACCCCCTGCCCCGTCCCCCTCCTCCAGGTGTGAAGAGGTACAGCTGCAGCCCCCAGAGGTCTGGTCCCCTGACCCGTGTCAACCCCATAGCCATGACTTCCTGACGGACGCCATCGTGAGGAAAATGAGCCGGATGTTTTGTCAGGCTGCCCGAGGTAGGGAGGACGCCCGTACAACCTTTCTCTGCCCTTACCTTCACAGACCTGAGATTGGGTTCCCAGGGGAGTTGGGCCCCGAGGGAAGAGGATGGGCTGAGGTGGAGGATACAGGTAGGCTGCCTGGGGCTTCAAGCTTAGAGTAGTGTCTGTTCTCTCTCAGGTCGGTATTGGAGGTGGGAAGGTGGCAAGAGCCAGGGTCAGGGACGGCTTGTTGGGTGTCCTGGAGACAGGAGTAGGGACAGAGTGGTGCAGCCCACGGGAACCTGACCTGGCCTCTAGGGTAGGATGGGAGGGAGGGAGGCAAAGGGGGGCAGCAGGAGAGGCTGCACCTTGGAATTGTCTGCTGATGGGGAGAGTTGTTCCAGCCCTGGTCTGTTTGCCCTCCTCTCCCTTCCCAAGTGGACCTGACACTGGACCCTGACACGGCTCACCCGGCCCTGATGCTGTCCCCTGACCGCCGGGGGGTCCGCCTGGCCGAGCGGCGGCAGGAAGTTGCTGACCATTCCAAGCGCTTTGCGGGCGACTGCTGCGTCCTGGGGGCCCAGGGCTTCCGCTCTGGCCGGCACTACTGGGAGGTAGAGGTGGGCGGGCGACGAGGCTGGGCAGTGGGCGCTGCCCGCGAATCAACCCATCATAAGGAGAAGGTGGGCCCTGGGGGGTCCTCTTTGGGTAGTGGGGACCCCAGCTCCTCGCGCCATCACCATCGCCGCCGGCGGCTCCACCTGCCCCAGAAGCCTCTGCTCCAGCGGGAAGTGTGGTGTGTGGGCACCAATGGCAAACGCTACCAGGCACAGAGCTCAACGGAGCAGACGCTGCTGAGCTCCAGTGAGAAACCCAGGCGCTTCGGCGTGTACCTGGACTATGAGGCCGGGCGCCTTGGCTTCTACAACGCGGAGACTCTAGCCCACGTGCACACCTTCTCGGCTGCCTTCCTGGGCGAGCGTGTCTTCCCCTTCTTCCGGGTGCTCTCCAAGGGCACCCGCATCAAGCTCTGCCCTTGATCAGCCTGCCACCCGCAGGGGCCCCTCTAGATGGCACTGGGGGGGCGGGTGGTGGTGGAGGGTGGCCCGTAAGTTTGGGGGCCCTAAGGCTCCTCCCACTGTTTGTTACTGCTTTGCTTCCGGCTCCCTTTGACCCCAGGCCCCTGCTTCCTTTTGGAGCCTAAAGAACCCTCCTGGCCTCCAGTCGGCCTTGTCTCACCTAGTATGTCTGTCCAACAGGTCTGCATGGATCCCTGACCAACAGCCGCTTGGTGTTTCCTCCCTCTATCCACCCACGGGTCTGGGTTTGAGTAGGGGATGAAAGATCTCTTTCCCTGCCCCTGCTCTTCACCCTAAGTCAGTTCCCAGGCTGGAGGATTTGGGCAAGGCTCACGACAGCTCCACTCTTAATTCCATTTTCTGGTATCAATTTTAGCCTTGGGACTTCGAAGTTTTTGGGGGGAGGCAGGCTGGGCAAAAGGGTAGAGCTGAGTAATATATGTCTACTTTTTGGGGGAAGGAGGGATTCTAAACTGTCCTTCCCCAACTTCTACCTCCACAGACGGGCTAGAATTTAGCTTCAGTGAGATCTGGAATGGTCAACATGATGGAACCACATACCATTTCATCACCCAATAAGTTATTTTCTCCCTTTTCCAACACTCAACCTAGGAGCAAAAGCTCACCCCATCCCACCCTTCCAGGTCTTCACTGCCAGGCTCCTTCCACCCTTGGTCAGTGTCCAGCCTTTCTATGCCTTTAGTTCCTCCATTGGCAGGCCCAGACAGGGAGCCTGGGGCAGGGTTTGGATCCCCAGGAGAGCCTTGGGTATAATCTATTTTTCTAGTAACCCCTTGCCTTCTGTCACTTAACAGCTTTTGACCTCTGCTTTGATGGCCAAGGTCAGTTTATGTTCCTGGGAGAAAAGATGGGTTGTGTTGTCAAAATAAAGTTTATTTGCTGCTTTTGTGGAATCCATTCCTTTAGATGGGCAGAAACTAAGCTTTAGCTTAGGTGCCCCTGGATTTCTGCTAGTAAGCCAGTCCCTCCAGTAAAGATGGCACAGAACTGGGGACAGGTTGACTGCTCTCTCCCATACCTGTCTTCTACACTTTGCCAATTTGGTGAGCTTTTATCCAGCATGATCCTGTTTTGACATAGGAACCCTCCCCTTTCCCCATGTGAATACCCTGCCAGTTTCCTGGTCACACTCTGTTGGAGTGTACATGATCACTGCCAAATCCCATCTATCACTGAGGCTTTAGGACTGGTTTTCCCAAGAATCTTCACACCCATGCTGTGAAAGCCCAAGACCTAGGAACACTCTTACTCCTAAACTCTTGTGTCATTTTATATAGTTGGCACTGAAGCCAGAGGCCTCATTACTTGCCATTATGAGTTGGAGTATGTATAAGCTTCAATATGCTGTCATTCAGCCACATGTGAGGAAAAGCCAGCAATGATTAGATTTATGAATACCTCCAGATTGGCTGTATGTGGTTTTTAAATCTCATAGAAGAAAAATGTTACTAAGCAGCAACTCTCCAGCTGAGAGTTGTCTTGCCTTAGAAAAATGATTTTTAAAAATTTCCACTTTAATGAGACCCCCAATCTGTTGGAGGCTTCACCCAGTTCACCAAGTTTTCAGAGTAATGATCTTACCTTTGGAGGAATGACAGACAACATGTATCTTTATTTAACACTCATGTGTTAAAGAGAACTGGACCTGAGATTTCTACTGTCTAACCTGATTGCAACCATTTAGAATTTAATCAGTCCCTTCCACTCAAAAACAATTTCTCTAGGTGTAAGAGAGTCTACCTTAAACATGGGGCATCATGAGGTCACCTGGGAAGACTACCCCATCCCAACTGCCCATGAGATTGCATCTGATGCCACCGAGGCCCAGACAACCCAAAGGACAGATATCCCCCCCAAAAGCCTTGTTGACCTGGCCCCCACCTTGATTCCACTATGCAGTATCTTAAGAGACTAAATGGCATAGCATAAAATAGTGGCTTTCTTGTTCATCAGAAAAAGACACTTTTAAAGTCAGAAAACCAGTTTATTGCTAAAGCTCTGCCACACACTCCTAGCGGGTGCCGATGGTCACCTGCCACACTCGCACCAGGTTGTCCGTGTAGCCAGCAAAGAGAGTCTGCAAGGAAGAAAGGACTAACAGGTTAGAACTCTGGAGGGCAGCCCCACCAGCGCAGACAGCCCTCAGACAAGGCACCAGCTGGCAGCAGGGACTCATGTTTGTGACCAGGTTGCTAATCAAGGTGCCCTCCAGATCACATCATCTTCCTTCCCATACTGCGTTCACTGGCACAGCCAACTAGGTCCTCCCTCATCAACCCAGCTACCCTATCATTCCACTTATGTTCAAAGGAACTGACGTCAGAAAAGGAGAGGAAAAGCAGACATCGAGTCACCTGAGGGCGGACCCACTTACCTGGCCATCAGCAGACCAGGCCAGAGAGGTGCACTGGGGCGGCTCTGCCTTGCTGCTGGTGCTGATAACTTCTTGCTTCAGTTCATCTACGATGATCTTGCCCTCCAAGTCCTGGGGCAGGGGCAAAAACCAGGACAAGGACACTCTCTCAACACTACCAACACCAATGCAAGATGAGGAAAACCCAAGACAGGTCCCCTCTCAAAAGGCCCCTAAATCTGTAATGCAGCAAGTCTCATAGGATGATTTTTTTTGTCCGCCCCCCACCCCTGCTCCCCATTCTGGGATTTGGGAATGCTTAGAGGCATTTCTGGCTTTCTGGCTGCCACTAAGAAACGGGGGTAGGCTACAGCACCTAGTGGGAGGAGCCTGGGATGCTAACGTTAAGCCTAAAAGGCATGAGACTTGCCTACCCTGCCCCAATTACCAAAGTGTCAGCTGCTGAGGTTAAGCTGCTATAATTGGTCATCCCTTTTATTAGGTAGTGCAAATCCCAATCCCAGGAAGTTTAAACTTGCTTTCTGGGTCTCCACCACTGACAGCCTGACAGCAATTGTCCAGGAGGCTTGAGTCCCAGCAGTGAATCAGATGACATACCAGGAAATCACAAGGCTCACATGCCAAGGCTCAGTACAGCCTCAAGTACAACCTGAGGTACTTGGCCTCAGCTGCAGCCCATACTCACCCAGATCTTGATACTGGGTCCGGTGGCGGCACAGAGCCAATAGCGGTTGGGACTGAAGCACAGGGCATTGATGATGTCCCCACCATCTAATGTATAAAGGTGTTTGCCTTCGTTGAGGTCCCATAGCATCGCCTGGCCATCCTGGACAGCCAAGAAAAGTGAGTCAGGGCAGTGTGACCTCTTCCAGAGGTTAATCCCACCTGTCCACAGATTCTGTCTTAACTCCCCGACCCCCGAGCTTGAACTTCCTAAAAGCTAATGACTTAGGTACTGACATTTACCTCTATGCATGACACCTCACCGACACTACCAAGTCTGATAACTTGTACATAAAACAGCACAATCAGTCATGAAAATACAAGTTCCTAATCTCAACAGCTTCAAGAAACCAGCTTTACGGAAGACAACCTTTCTCTTGTAAACTATGCTTTATGTCACTTTCATTAAGTGATCTTAAGGAACATTTTTTAGATTGCTACCTCATCATCTCAAGTACTCTAAGTAAGACGCTGCTCCCACTCAGGAGACTTCTGGAACACGAATACCTTGCCCCCGGAAGCACAGAGGGATCCATCTGGAGAAACTGTCACTGTGTTCAGGTAGCCAGTGTGGCCAATGTGGTTGGTTTTCAGCTTGCAGTTTGCCAGGTTCCATACCTAAGTTTGCAGGGATCACAAGTGAAGAAGCTGGCTCTGGATCAGACAGGGTCAGGAGGGCTCAGACCAAACAAAAAAGGAACACCATTGTTTAAAACCATTCCAGGATGGGGCAGCCATACTTGAATCCATCAGTTAACAAGAAGTTAAGAATCTGTCTTGGCTTCTTAAGGACAATTAAGATTAAAACAGATTAACTGTGTTGTCTTATTAGGGACAGTAATGGGTTCATCCATTAGGTACTTCAGAACAAACATCAAAAACTAATGGCCTTATACTGAGAAAACAGCAAAAGAAAAAGTCAACTGAAGGACAAAGCTCTCCAAGTTGGAACCTATGACCACCTGGAAGGCAGCGGGAACGCATTCTGGCTGGTAAAGACGTGACACCCTGGCTCTAAGCTCACCTTGACCAGCTTGTCCCAGCCACAGGAGACAATGATCGGATTGCTGCTGTTGGGTGAGAAGCGGACACAAGACACCCATTCCGAGTGGCTCTCATCCTACAAAGGATGGAAAAGAAATAAAGGGAAACTCTTGTCCCATAGAAGTTGACTCCCACCCCTGCCTGTTATTTGGGGGTGTATACCGACAGCCTTGTATTCCCACCCCTCTGAACTCCAACCCTGAAAGTCAGAAAAATCCCTTGAGATTCTGGACGAGGCTTCAAATTACCACTTACAGCCTTGGTTAAGGATGAGAGAGAACCTTCAAAACGGGCTCTCCGCCTGTGCCCTCATGTTACCTGGACAGTGTATTTGCATACACCCAGAGTATTCCATAGCTTGATGGTTTTATCGCGGGAACCAGAGACAATCTGCCGGTTGTCAGAGGAGAAGGCCACACTCAGCACATCTTTAGTATGGCCCACAAATCTGCGTGTGGTGGTGCCCCTGAAAGGGAGGACCTGGTCACTCTTGAGAAAGACCCTGCGAGCATTCCTTCGACTCTCCCTGGCCTTAGTCCTGTCCTAGTGCAGCGGCATTGCTCACAACCCTGGACGTGGCTGAGAACTCACCAGAGAATCCTTTCAGAATTGCAGGACATGTCCTCAGTCCCACAGGGGATTGGCTGACAATATCACCTGTCATCATAGGATCCTCCCTATGCCTGACCAACTGAAGACTTAGCTCCCAAGATACACCACGTTCAAACTCAGCCGCTCCCAAATGCAGTATCTGGCAGAACTGCTCAGACCTCCTCAGCCATTCCGCACAGCTCATCAAAAGCAGCAAGGATGGAGATCAACACCCTAATGCTCCTCTCCGGGCACACTCTGCCTTACAGTTCCCACGGCAGACCCAATCGCCCCTGGGAAGCCTCCCAACAGTGCCTCTACCTCCCTTCTGCCCTGTTTCCCCGATGCCCCAGAGCCAAGTGAGCAGCTACTTGCGTTGTGAGATCCCAGAGGCGAAGGGTTCCATCCCAGGAGCCTGAAAGGGCAAACTGGCCATCTGAGGAGATGACCACATCACTGACAAAGTGGGAGTGGCCCCGCAGAGCTCGCTGTGGGATGCCGTAGTTAGTCTCATCTCTGGTCAGCTTCCACATGATGATGGTTTTGTCTAAGATGGAAACGGAAAGGAACCGAGTGAGGACACCATGGCCCACCTGCAGACACTGGATAGCGGGGGGCGCCTCAGGGTCACTGGCGGTCTCACGCGACAAGCCATCAGACACTCAGGGGGGGAGAACTGCGGGCTCAGGAGGCGGGCACAGCCAAGTAGCGCCGCGAGCATTAGCTCGGGCGTGCACAACGCCACCAAGCCCGCGGAGTCCCCTTCCGCCACTCCGCTCGACGTCCATTCCGGGTCTTACCTGAGGCCTAACGCGCAGGGGCAGATCCGGGTGGGAAACTAGCTGGGGCCGCCAGGTAGTTTTACCCGCCACAGGCCTGGACGCTTCCACCGAGACATGCCCCACTCGGAAGGTTCTCCGAGTCAGCAGCGGGCGCCCTCCGGCCGCGGAGGGCCTGAAACGGCGCAGCGCGAACGGAAGGCGGCAGGCGGACCCCGGGGACGATCCGACCGCAGAGGAACAGGCCGGGCCCCGGACTCCCGAGGTGCGCCGAGCCCACCCACTCCCCGCCGAGCGGCAGCTCAGAAACAGCCTCTGTGTCTCAGCACAGGCCTTCAGATGGCATGTCGGGGTCATCACCGCGCCGCACGGCCCGTGCCCACCTCGCCCCCGACAGAGCCGGCCAGGAGCCAGCTCGCGCCCATCCCACGGCCCACGGCTCCCCGCGGCCCCGCGGCCCGGCCCTACCTCGCGAGGCAGACAGTATCATGTCCGGGAACTGCGGCGTGGTGGCGATCTGGGTCACCCAGCCGTTGTGGCCCTTGAGGGTGCCACGAAGGGTCATCTGCTCAGTCATGGCGGCGACGGGTACGCGTGTCGCCGCAGCGACCAGGATGGGGCCGGATAGCTCGGGGAAACGAGCACCGAGACCCTGCCGCCGCTGCCCGGCCTAGAAAAAGAGAGACCGGCCTCCTGCCGGAACCGGAAATATCGCCCCCGCGTGCAAAATGGCGGCCCCCGGGCTCCACGCCTGCTCTAGTTGTCAACCTGTAGTGCGTACGAGGAAGTGAAGTAACAAGACTTGGTTTCCTCCGCCACGTAACGTAATTTGGCAGCACCGTGCACACATATCCTGAAACCAACACGAGCGAGTGTTTAAAAAGGCCCTCAAACTTACACGGCCTGTGTCCGAGAAGCGGAAGAGGACGTGCACGGCACTTTACGGAGGGCCGCCCGGGCTTCCGTGGGTCAGCGCGCGACGCAGAGGCGCCTGGCTTCCGGGCGCGTCTACGACAAGCACGCTATTAAAACTTTAAAATAAACTGTGCTCAGGTGAACTTTTAAGCAAACATTTCCACGCGCAGAGAGCATGGAAACCTTGGCTTGTGCAGCTGAAGCACTCGGTGTCCGGAGGGACGAAGGCAGGAGCGGGTTACGGAGCGGAGAAGCAGGGAGGAACGAGCCGCCTCGCGCCCGCCGGAACTCCGGCCCTGGGAGCTCGGCAGAGACCGACAGGCCATCAGCCAAGGAAGCGCCTGCGCAGCATATCTACACGTGGAGAGGGAGGACCTTCGTGGTTGAAATCTGGGGACTCCGGGCCTGGTTACCCCAGGGGAGCCTGAAGGACGTGCCCCGACACAGGGGAGCCAGGACCTGGCTGCCTGGCCGGCCGCCGACCTCTCTCAGCAAAAGGGTGCGCGAATAAGTATCACCTTGCGGTCCCGCACGTCCCCGGTGGGATGGGGCCGTGCTGCCTGAGCCGTCCAGAAATAGTTTTTAAAGGGGGCGGGGCACAGATCAGGCGGGGCCCTGTCAGATATGCAAAATAAATGGGGGATCACACAGAAGTATTTACTTTTGTTTGTAACGTATTAATTTTAGTTTCTTATCTGCATAATGAGATCGGAAATACGACTAGCTAGTTTCACATGGGGTTTGCGGAGAGTAGACGAGTTAAGAGAGTTAAAGCGCTCAGAACAATGGCGGCATAAATACAAGCAACTTACTGAGCACCTCTGGGTACGGAGCCCCGCTTGGGGATAGAATCATGAGAAAGAGACGGCTTGTTCTGTTGGAAGTTTAACATTCGATGGAGTGAGGAAAGGAGGGAGGTTCAGGGGGATATTGGGGCAAAGACACAAAGGAAATGTGGGAGAGAGCTCTGTAGATATATGGGGGAATAATGTTCCAGCTGGAAGGAAGGTATATGGAGGGAAATGTTTCATTTGGAAGGAAGAGCCTGTGCAAAAGTCCTGAGCTGGAGAATTGGCACGGAGGACCGCACAGTGGGATTGGAGGGCAGTCGACAGGGTGCCTCTCAGGCTTGCGGAAGGACTGTGGTTCCTCAGGGCGCTGTCCTGGCTGTGCTTCTCCACAGCCTGATGACTTACCTCCAGGCATGTATATCACCTGCCTCCTTGGCACCCCTAACTGGGTTTTCCAACACGGAACTCGACCCTGACCTATGTATTTTGTTTCTCCTGTGGTCATGGGAGACCCCTACTTTCGTTCACCTCAACATCCTGCTTGCTGCCCACGACTTGGGCATGCCAGTGCCTCCACCCCCTCTCCACGTGTAGATATGCTACGCAGGCGCTTCCCTGGCTGTTGGCCTGTACATGCCGAGGATTTCCTTGCTGCCCTCAGGGCCACCTGTTCTTCCACCTCCTTCCTTTACTCCTCAGAGACATCCTCACTCAGCCACATTATTACATCTTTTCCCCCTGGAGAAACCTCATTGGTCTGTCTTGAACTTTGCCCAGGGAGTCCCTGTGCAATCAGCATGCCTCAGGTAGGGCCAGGAGACCAGGTTTAAAACAAACATCCCGGGTTCCTCAGCGATGCTCAAAGGGTGAGATCTTCCTGTATGGCCAGACCCCTTCCCAGAAGTGGTTGGTTCCCAGCCTAGTCCTTCCCTCCCGGTTCTCCCAGCTCACCCCTCTCCCGCCTGGTCCTCGCCTCCCAGCTGGCCAGAGGCCTCAGAGGTGCCTTTTGTCTCCTGTGGCTCTTACCCCCGGCGACCATTCTGACAGTATCCCCTTCTATGGGGCCGAGGGGGAATTGGTGTTTTGCCCACCAGGACCAAGCAGACGGTGACAGCGGAGGAGTGGGAGAAACGCAATATAGTGGACTTCCAGGATGACCAGGCCAAGCAGACCCTGTGTAATTAGGGCTTTCCACTTCTGAGTTTTCCTCCAATCACGGCTCAGCCCTCCTCTCTTGGAGGGTTGGGAATGCAGGCAGGCCACAATGCCAGAGGGCCAATTCTGAGCAGCGTCCATGATTTGGGCCCACTGAGGGTGTAGTTAGGGGCAGGGACACGGTGCAGCGGCTGCCTTTCCCATGCAGCCTCAGCTGGAGTTGAGCCCGTCCCTGCCTGCTTCCCGCCAGGCCCCTGCAGCTTCCTGTTAGGCACAGGGGCCCACCTGCGCTCTTCACTCCTCTGGAGGAGAAATCTGTGGATTCTCTCTCATCAGCAGTGGGAGCACGGCCTCAGCAAGGTGAGTCCCCGAGCTGTGGGATGCATCTGAGAACCAGGCATGGGCCTGCCCTGCAAGCCTCTTCTTTCTCCCTCACGGCATCTTTTCTGTGGCTTTTGGGGAAGCCTCTGCAGAGCTTTCTTCCCTCTCCTAGCTGCCACATACTGTAGGCAGAACCTGTCCTGTAGGCTGGGCCCACTGTTCCTGGCCTGAGTTCAAGAAGGTCTCACCTGCTTCTCCATGGGCACCACTCCATTCCACATAAGAACCCCAGAGAAGTTGAAGGGGCTATAGGGAAGTCTGTCTCATTACACCTTTTCTGGGGGGAGGACCCAGGACAGGCACATGAAGTCTTCAGGAACAGAGACCTCTGTCCCCCCCTGCCAGCTCTCAGGAAGTGACAGGTCTTCTCACTTGATGCTGAGGTGAGGGCCACTGTATGGGTAGGTGAGGGGCTGAGGGAAAGGTGTGTGGCCAGGACCAAAGGGCGTGCTGCCTGCCAGCTGAAACTCAGCAGGTGGCTTCCCTTCGTTTCCGTGTCCCTCTGCAGCTTCTGTGTGGCTCGGTGGCATGTCCCATACTCGTCTTGTGGCTACACTGGCCCTTCCCTCCTCCTCAGCGCATCCGTTCTCTCCTACACAGCACACACACACTATTCTGCCTGGAAGACCCCACCCCCACCAAAGGCTTCTTTTGGGTTTCAGCTTAGGCTGTCCTGTCGGGGAAGCCCTCTGTGACCAGTAGGTCTAGGTTCTCTGTGCAAGACCTTCAAGCACTTAGCTCAGGTTGCTGTTTGAACCCCTCGGGCCCTAAGGATGGACTGGTCTGATTTTGCTGACGTTTTGCATTCCCAGTCCTTGGTAGAGGATTTAGCATGTGGAAGAGTCTAATCTTGGTGGCAGCTGCACAGGCTGAGTAGTAAAGGGCAAGCAGTTAAAGGGAGGCTGTTCCAGGCAGAGGTCAGTGTGGGAGGTGTACAAGTGGTTTGCAGCCCAAGTCTGGGAGAGATGGTTTCCTCTGGGAAGGTAGGACAGAGTGAGAGCTGAGGTGGGCAGGGTGCCCTTCTGTGAGGGATCTAGACTTCATGATGAAGCCTAGGGGGCCTCTTCAGGATTCTCTCATCCCTTTCCTGCTTAGACTGGATTTTGCTGAAAGGCATTTGTTGCCATAATGGAGAGCGAGGTTGCAGAAATAAAATTAGAAATAAGATGAGTTCAGAAGCTGGACAAGAAGGTATCTAGGAAGGTTGTGAGAGCCCTATGAATTGAGGGACTGAGAACTTGCCAAAGGCCTCGTAAGGGGTCGAACGTCTTCTAAGCTATCTCTCCCCTCCCTACTCCACCTCCTCCACTCCAGTAGACAGATTCAGGCTCTATAATTTAGAATTAAAGAAGCTAATTATTGACTGAGGCGTAAAGAATTAAGCTCAAAAAGGTTGGAGACAAGGAAACATGGAATATAGTGATAGGTTCTGTTCCATTCTTCCTAGAGAGAGGGGGAGATGCAGCATGAAATCAAGGCTGGGAACAGATCTTACAAAGAAAGCATGTGCCATTTTTTTTTTCTCTTGATAATATTCAGTGTACATCTCAGGCAGAAATCTGAGTTCTGACAGTCTCTGGAAAGCTGCTAAGGCATTTTGTTGGGTCTTCTCCGGGAACTGGACTGTGGGATTCCCAAGGCCCTGGGTGTTTCAGATGTGCAGTCAGGGTGTGGAAGTGGGCATATTCCAGGCACGACTGTAAGACATGCTGGGAGAAGGCAAGCTTCTGGCCTTCTTGTTAAAGGATTTAAAGTAGCATTAGGTGGTAGGGAGAAACAAAAGGTGACCCAAGGAGCCTATTCTCTGCTTCTTACCAGGAAGAGAGTTTCACAGGAACCAGGCTGGGAGAACATGTCAAAATGGAATCTTCAGGCTGGATGGCTCACTACAAGATAGGAAAGTGGAAGAGAAGACAGTCCTCCCTGCCCATACTTGGGTTAAATGGCCAGAGCCTGCTGAGAAATGCCATCCTTTGCAGGGGTGAGGGCAGTGGGGGAGGGGGGTTCTGTGTACCTACAATATGGCAAGCAAAAAGAGCCTCAGTAAATTCAAAAGGACTGAAATTGTGCCAACCAGATTCTCAGACCACAAAGGTATGAAACTAGAAATAAATTATGCAAAGAAAACAAAAAAGCCCACAAATACATGGAGGCTTAACAGCATGTTCCTAAATAATCAATCGATCAGTGACCAAATAAAAACAGATCAAGCAATATATGGAGACAAATAACAACAATAACTCAATACCACAATATCTGTGGGATGCAGTGAAGGCCATGCTAAGAGGGAAGTATATTGCAATACAGGCTTACTTTCGGAAAGAAGAACAATCCCACATGAACAGTCTAAACTCAATTAATGTAACTAGAAGAACAACAAATGAGGCCCAAAGTCAGCAGAAGGAAGGACATAATAAAGATCAGAGCATAAATAAAATTGAGAAGAATAAAACAATAGAAAGCATCAGTGAAAGCAGGAGCTGGTTATTCAAGAAAATAAACAAAATAGCTAAACCCCTAGCCAGATTTATCAAGAAAAAAAGAAAGTGCACACAATCAAAAATGAGAAAGGAAAAATCACTATGGACACCACAGAAATACAAAGAATTATTAGAGAATACTATGAAAAATTATATGCTAATGAGACAGAGACCGTGGGTGTACTCAGAGTAGGGTGAGGGCCTCCGGAAAAGGCAGGGTGGGATATTTACAGTCAGAGCAATATAACAATGGGCAAAGAAGTCCCTTTTGAAACTGTGTTATGCATTATGCAAAGTCAAGGTCACACTAATTCTCAAGGATCAAGATACCAGACTAAGAATATAGACATCTTCAGTGAGGTCAGTTAAAGGTCAAAAGGCCAGGAGCAACTTCGCCTAGAATGCTTGAGTGTTTCACAAATAAAGAAGGGTATCTCAGTATAACCCATGACTTCACTGTAAACAGCCCTAGCAAGCAGAGATCAACCCAGCCCACCTTGAGGGCAGGGCAGGTGGCACAAGTCCACACCCCTAAGCCTTTTTTTCATGTTCTCAGAAAAATCCTCATTTGCCTATAAAACCCCCTAGATAATGCACCACCCCAGGCTCTCTTGTCTCCTGGCGTGAGCCAGCTCTGTCCTTTCACTCTATCTCTAAATAAAAGCCTGTACCTTGCTCTCCTACCTTGAGTGTTTGTGAAGCTCATTCTTCGGCTTCGTGAACAAGAACCCTGGCATCACTAACAAGTTGGATAACCTAGAAGAAATGGATAACTTTCTAGAAATAGAAAAATACAACCTTTCAAGACTGACCTAGGAAGAAACAGAAGATCTGAACAGACCAATTACCAGCAATTAAATTAAATTGGTAACCAAAAAATTACCTAAGAACAAAACTCCTGGACCAGATGGCTTCACCGCTGAATTTTATCAAACATTTAGAGAAGACCTAATACCACTGTCCTTAAAGTTTTCCAAAAAGTAGGAGGAGGGAATACTTTCAAACTCATTCTATGAGACCAGCATCACTCTAATACCAAAACCAGGCAAAGACACCACAAAAAGAGAAAATTATAGACCAATATCCCTGATCAACATAGATGCAAAAATATTCAATAAAATATTAGCAAACCAAATTTAAAAATATATCAAAAAGATCACCCATCATGATCAACTGGGACTATTTATTCCATGGATGCAAGGGTGGTACAATATTAAAAAATCCATCAACATCATCCACCACTTCAACAAAAAGGACAAAAACCACATGATCATCTCCATAGATGCTGAAAAAGCATTCAACAAAATTCAACATCCATTCATGATTAAAAGTCTCAACAAAATGGGTAGAGAGGGCAAGTACTTTAACATAATAAAGGCCATATATGACAAACCCACAGCCAACATCATACTTAACAGCAAAAAGCTGAAAGCTTTCTTCTAAGATCTGGAACAAGACAAGGATGCCCACTCTCCCCACTTTTATTCAACACAGCACTGGAGGTCCTAGCCACAGGAATCAGAAAACAAAGAAATAAAAGGCACCCAGATTGGTAAGGAAGAAGTTAAACTGTCACTGTCTGCAGGTCACATGATATTGTAGATAAAAAACCCTAAAGAATCCACCCCAAAATTACTAGAATAACTGAATTCAGCAAGTTTGCAGAATACAGTATGATGAACTAGCAGAAAAAGAAATCAGGAAAACAATTCCACTTACAATTGCATTGAAAAGAATAAAATACATAGGAATATACCTAACCAAGGAGGTGAAAGACCTATACCCTGAAAACTACAAGACATGAGAGAAATTAAAGAAGACACCAATAAGTGAAATACATCCTGTGCTCATGGACAGGAATAATTAATACTGTCAAAATGGCCATCCTGCCCAAAGCAATTTACAGATTCAATGCAATTCCAATCAAAATACCAACAGCATTCTTCAATGAACTAGAACAAATAGTTCTAAAATTCATATGGAACCACAAAAGACCCAAATAGCCAAAGCAATCCTGAGAAGGAAGAATAAAGCTGGGGGGATTACAATCCCCGACTTCAAGCTCTAGTACAAAGCCACAGTAATCAAGACAATTTGGTACTGGCATGAGAACAGACCCACAGATCAATAGAACAGAATAGAGAGCCCAGATATAAACTGACACATATGTGGCCAATTAATATATGACAAAGGAGCCATGGATATACAATGGGGAAATGACAGCCTCTTTAACAACCGGCATTGGCAAAACTGGACAGCTACATGTAAGAGAATGAAACTGGATTATTGTCTAACCCCATACACAAATGTAAACTTGAAATGGATCAAAGACCTGAATGTAAGTCATGAAACCACAAAACTCTCAGAAGAAAACATAGGCAAAAATCTCCTGAATATAAACAAAAGCAAAAATGAACAAATGGGACAACATCAAACTAAAAAGCTTCTGTTCAGCAAAGGACACCATCAGCAGAACAAAAAGGCATCCTACAGTATGGGAGAATATATTTGTAAATGACATATCCAAATGTCAGAGAAGACAAATATTGACTCTATAGCATCTTACTATGCTGGTGGACAGTGACTGCAATGGGGGGCTCAATAATATGGGTGAATGTTGTAACCACAATATTGTTCATGTGAAACTTTCATAAGATTGTGTATCAGTGATACCTTAATAAAAAAAAAAGGCTGACAAAAGGGGTGTGTGACCTCTAGAGATCCTTTTCCAGGCCAATTGGATCCCTTATTTTTGTGGGACCCTGCTTAGTGCCAATGGAACTGTCACCCAGAAATCTGACCAACTCTGGACCTGAGTCCTTCAGGGTTGGGGCTGGGGGGAAGCTAGGAAGGCCTAGGTATGACGCTCAGTAGCTGATAGCTACCGAAAAGTGAGCCTCACTGTCCTCGAGAGCTACTTTTAATTCAGATCCCTGAGGTAACCGTTTTCCCCTTCTTTGGGAGTGGGAGAGGGCAAGAAAGTAGTAACTTGAAGGCCCTTTCCTTCTCTCTGCAGGTCTCCTGATAACAGGAGCCTTGTCCCATCTCCACATCTCACAGAGATGTGCCGGTCCCCAAGCCTGAGATCCTCATACCCCATACCTCTGAATGAGACAGGGACCATGGGTGTAGTCAGAGTAGGGTGAGGGCCTCTGGAAAAAAGCAAGGCAGAATATTTACAGTCAAAGCAATGTAACAATGTAAAGTCCCTATCGAAACTCTGTGTTAAGCATTATGCAAAGTCAAGGTCACACTAACTCTCTAGGGTAAAGATACCAGACTAGGAATATAGACATTTTCAGTGAAATCAATTAAAGGTCAAAAGGCCAGGAGCAACTTTGCCTGGAATGTTTGAGTGTTCTGCAAGGGTATCTCAGCATAACCTGTGACTTCACTGTAAACAGCCCTAGCAAATGGACAATAACCCAGACCACCCTGAGGGCAGGGCAGGTGGTACAAGGCCACACCTTAAGCCCTCAGTTTCCAAAAATATCCTCAACTGCCTATAAGTCCCCTAGACAACACACCACCCCGGGGCTCTCTTGTCCCCTCCTGGCGTGAGCCAGGAGCTCTTTCCTCTCACTTTATTTCTAAATAAAAGCCTCTACTCTGGTTCTCGTACCTTGGGTGTTTGCTAAGTTCATTCTTTGACTCTGCAAATAAGAACCCTGGCATCATGAAGACTCTCTGGTTTATGGACAGAGACTATCATTAAAGTTAAATTTACCACCAGTTCTCTCTCTCCTCCTCCTCAGCCCTGTTGTTCCTAGAACCTCTCATTTCCTCTTCTCTTACTAACGCTGCCAGCACAAACTGTTTTCCCTTTTAGAATTCCCAGACCACTTCACCTCTGACAGGATTTAGTGTGAAAGGAGAAAGGGAAAAACCCACTTGACTTGCCTTGATACTAGATTTTGCCTTACACCCCATTTCCAAAGTCAGCCACCAAATAAAACGTTTTTTGCACTTACAGTTTTGAGGCCCCAGGCCCAGCTCTTTTTGGGAAGGAGTAATAAAGGTTTTTTTTTTTTAAGCTACTTTCCATTAGTGTTCCTCCCTGTCACAAGGCCATTTTGGTCAGATTGAAAAAAATACAAGAAATCCTTCTTTTAAATATTTCCTCCTTTTATGCCTAAAAATATTAACTTTGAGCCCACCTCTCCTGACTGGGTAAAGACACTTGTTGCATTTCTTCATCTTTCATTTGGACTTGCTATGCTATTCCTGAGGGTCCTAGGAAGCACCAGAATTCAACCTGCCTTCTTTGTGTGGAACTGAAAGGTTCAGTATGATTTGATAGCCACTAGCCAGGTATGACTATTTAAAATTAATTAAAATACAATTTAAAATTCAGTTCCTGAGTTGCACTGGTCACATTTCCAAGAGAGGAAAAATCATGTAGTGGTACCTACTGTGTTAGCACAAATTTAGGACAGTTCCATCACTGCACGAAGCCCTTTTAGGCCTTATTCTATAGAGGGCTATTGTCCCCATCTCCCTGCCTTTGTAATCCCATTTTATCAATCAATAAATACTTATCTGCATCGGACTTTGAACCCAGCTGAATCCTCCGTCTTGAGGATTATCATTTTATTGCTGTTGTCAAGAAAAAATACTTAGAGAGGCTTGACTTTGTCTAATGTTCAGTGAAAGTTTTGTGAGTAATCTAGCATGGTTGTTAGGAATGAGTAAACAAGTGTAGCAAGTGATAATAATAGTGTATTAAACATATTTTGTGCTGAGAGATTGTGCTGTAAAGCACATTTACTTAATCTGCATAGGCTGAATCCTCTGGTTTGAGGATTGTCATGATTTTATTGCTGTTGCTATTGTATGTCATTAGCCTGGTCACAGTGCTCTAGTTTTCTCACCCAGGGATCATTGCCAAGAGGGGGAATGAGTAGACTGTAAGGCGAGATTTCTGGAGGGGTGGCCTGTGGGTAAAATTGTAGTATTTTCAGAATATCTCACCTGGCTTTAGTTCATTTGCATATCCTCAGGGGTGGAGAAAAGTTCATTTCCATATCAATGGGTAATTACCTGGGCAACTGGGGGCTTGTCTGAACCTGAGAGGTTAGGGGGAGTTCTGGTTTTGCTTTTGCTAGAGTAAGAGAGAGAAACAGCCCTGGACTGTTTGTATGCAATAAACGGATTTTAAATTTTATTTCTCCCTTTGACTGATTTTGGTTTTAGAGGTATTTTGCCTTGGGATTTTCTCTCCCAGGACTTACAGACACCAACACGTTTCCCCTCCCCGATCTGATCTATTTTACAAATGGGAGCATATGTACACACGTACAAAGAGAGGCAGACTTCTGGCCATTTCTTCCCTATGCTGCAGAGGGATGCAGGATGCTGCCCTCCTAGGTCCCTAAGCTGTTTTTCTGGCTCTTCCTTAGCTGCCCAGAGCCTTAGCTTCTGTGCTGAGGAAGTGGGGATGAGAGGAACATTGCCTACAAAGTACAGTGCGACAGGGTTAATGCTCTTAAGCAGGACATAATGCTTAACGGGAAGTCATTCTGCAAATTGTCACTTGTGAACCTACATGAGGTGTTTTTACTGCCCTTCATCCTGCACTCTAGACAGGAAGCAATTAAGTATTTTCAAAGGATTTCACAAAAATGCAAAGCCATCTTGGCAGCACAGACTGGCTGCAACGAGGTTGGTGGGTCTGAGGGCTGTTTTGGGGCGGGGTGGGCCCTTCACAGTCAGATCACGCCTGCCAGCCAGCCAGCGCAGGGGACCTCCAGGCCCCAGAACACCTCGCTGAGCTGAGATGGTGGACTTGTCAGCAGAGCTGCTGAGCCGCCCTTGCTCCCTCTGGGCTTTGGTAACAGTGAGGCCCTGTTCCACCTGCAGGGAGGAGGGAGGGAGGTGAGCCAGCTTGCTTCCGGCGGTGGCTTCCTGGGGCCTGGGGCCTGGGGCCTGGGGCCTGGCTTCCATCTTTGGTTCTCAGGCATCTCAGCCATGCTGGGGAGCACCTGGGTCTTCCTTTCCCCACCCGACCTATCCCACAGTCACCTGGCATTTGCTCGTATGATTCCTTCTTCCTGGCTGTGGGGTCCCCACCTTCCCCACCCCCTGCTCTCCTCCTCTGGGGCCTCTCCACAGTCAGGCCCAGTAGTCTGCCCTCACTGTGGGGTCCGCAGGGTCCTCAGGCAATGTGTGCTATGGGGTACAGTGCTTGGACTTTCCCACAGATTGGCGGCAGGGGGCACAGCTCCGGCAGTTGCCACTTCTGCCCCGGAGGGAGCAGTTTGGCTGAAGGGGTGGAAGCACTCTTCCCTACAGGGACGGGCCAGCCACAGCAGCCTCCCACTCGGGTTCTTTTTCCCTACCTACCTTGACGGCACCTCCTGACCAGGAACACAATTGCAGCCACCAGCAAGAGACTGGCGATAACAATGGTGATGGAGATGATCCACTGATGAGAGGGCAGTTCTAAGGAAGGCAGAGAAAAGGCGGTACCACCCCCAGCCATGGGACTGTCTGTGGGTGCCCTGGGATCCAGCCTGCCCCACCTCCCCTCCTTCAAGCCAAGCCCAGCTCCTCACCCAAGGCCACAGTGAGCACATGGTCCAGGCTCGAGTGCTGCACATGGCAGGCATACAGGGCCTCCTTCCCAGCTGGCACCCACACGGCTGCCCACGTCTGGTAGGTGCCATCCCCGCTGGGCCGTGTCTCCACATACTCGGTTTCTAGGGCTAGCTCCTCCTCACCCAGCCACCAGCTCAGTGAGATGTCCCGCGGGTAGAAGCCCAGGGCCCAGCACTTCAGCATGGTGCTGCCAGCCTGGGCTGTGCGGCTTGTCACATGCACTCTGGGTGGCTCTGCAGGGAGAGATGGGGGGAGCGAGGCTGGTGAGCAGCCACTCTCCGCCATCCCTCACACCTGACCCTGGGCTCCTCCAGTATCTTCCAGGGTGTGAGACAGGGTCTTTCCAGGGGACGCACTTGACCAGTGTTGGAGGCAGGCATTATCTGCTGGGAACCATCCCGAAGGGGCTGCTCCTGGGGGTTCCCATGGTGGGGATGTGATTTCCTGCCCCCAAACTCCAAGGAGGGTCCTGTATTGACAACCTGCTTCTCCCCAGAGACGTTCCATATTTCCCTGTGACTTCTTGCACACAGTATGTGCCTAACAAGAGGTTGTCAAATGAAAGCAAGACCCATGGCTCTTCCCTCACCTCGGAATGAGGGCGGTTGCAAGCTTGGCTCTAGAGCTGGACTGGGTTGGAAGCCCAGCCTGGCTCCTGTGCACAGCCCCCGTCTCTTAGTGCCTAATGAGGGTCCATCATTACTTCCTTTCAAGTGTTGTTCCAAATGACATAATGATTTGGATTTGAGGGTTCGTTTTACGTGTCAACGTCACTGGACCATGCAGTGTCCAGGCATTTGGTCAAACCGTGTTCTGGGTGTATGTGCGAGGGTGTTTCTGGGTGAGAGTCACATCTGAACCAGTGCACGTCTGAGCAGGACAAAACAGCTGAGAGAAAGGGACTCCTGCCTGCCTGCTTGGAGCTGGGGCATCTTTTCCTGCTTTTGGACTCAAACTGAAACACTGGCTCTTTTGGGACTCCAGCCTGCCAACTACAGATCTGGGGAGTTCTCAGCCTCCCGTCCGTGAGCCAGCTCCTCTACACTCTTCCTCTACCTGCTGTTGGTTGGTTTCTGTGGAGAACCATGCCTAGTCCACAGGTGAAGGGTGCAGAACGCCCCCTGGTGCCGGGTGAGAGCTCAACACTCAATAATCTAGGACAGGCTTAGGTGCTTTGAGGAGGGAGGGGCGGTTACTATACTGAGGATCACACCCGCCCAAGTCCTGGGGCTGGGACGCGGATCCAGAGGCTGGGCTCCAGCCTGAGCTCTGGCTGCGTGTGCACTGCTCCCCTTTATGGTATTTGTCCTGGCCTCCTCTGGGGGGCGACCTCCCCATCGCCTCAGCCAAGGCACCATGCACCACTCACACCAGACATGCATGGCGAGGCCCTTCCCTAATGTCTGTTCCAGCCCTGCTGGCCAGCGTCAGGAGGGAGGGTGTGTGTGGGAGGAGTGAGGAGAAGGGCCTCAACCTCCCTGACAGTCCTCAGTGGTCCAGGGACCAGCCTGGGGTCTGGTTCCCAAGGAGTTTATAAAAGCACTTTATGACCACCTATAGATGAGGGAGGCCCATAGTTAAGGGGTTTACTCCCCAAGACCACGGTGTAGGGAGACTCCCCAACCCCCCATTCTACCTCACCTGGAGCAAGGGCCCGAGGTCTGGGCTCTGTCCTGCTCTGCATGAGGAACCTGTTACTGGCTGGCTGTCTTTCTGGGCCAGGAGAGCATAGCTGCCCCCTCATTCCCCAGGGCCTCTCTGTGAAGCGGGAAGGCTCTTGTGAATGGGAGTCTGGAACCACTTCCCATGGGGCCTCACCTCTGCGAGTGAAGGTCTGGCTTCCCAGCTCCAGGTACCTGCGCAGGGAGCTGAGGCAGAGGCTTTCTAGGTAGGCCTTGTCGTATTCTGCGTAGCAGCTCTCAGCCTCCCACCAGCGCTTGGTCCCTATGGCCACATGACTGGCTGACACCCAGCTCAGCGTCTCCAGGTCCAGGGACAGGTGGTCCTGCCCATCAAAGCCAAACTGCCAGAAGGCACTGGAGGGACCGTCGTCCCGGACCTCACAGCCGAACATGCGCTGCGTGCTGTGCATGCCTGCAGGTGGGCGAGAAGGCTGCCTGAGATACCTGGGGTCGTGAGGGGTAGCCCACCAACCACAGGGGCTTCTGGGGTGGGGGGCAGGGTGCTAGCATTTAAAGAATTGCTCCCCAGGTAATTTTCATGAGAAGCCTGCTGAGTCTCTCATGTGGGAAGAGGGCCTGAGTTCATCAGACACATCGTTACTTGAAGGGAAAACAGCTACTTACGGGTGTAGGATGTCCTCAGTGGTAGAACTAAGTCATGCCCCAATTTCAGTGATGTTAAAATGTGAACTCTGGTGAGCCTGATGGTTATGGGGGCCACTGGGGGCTGGTGGTGGTCATCCCGGGGCCCTGGGCTGCTGCACAGCTCTTCCCAGGCTTGGGCCTTTGCACCTACCCTTCCAAGGCCTCTGGGGACCCGAGGCTTTCAGTCACTTGGGTGTCCAGGCAGTGGGGGATGGGTGCTGTGTGGACAAGCTGTGCCCCACAGGCGCCTCATCCAGGATGGCAGCCACCCTGACGGTGTGAGCTCACCACTGCTGAGACCGGGATGTGGAAGCTGAGAAATGCCCCCAGCCCTCACTGATGCTGGGCAGAGCAGGGGTCCTCACCTGGCCTCTCTCCCCGCTGAGCTGTCCACCTAGTTCAAGTTCATCTGGCCTCCCTCCCCTATGGGGCAGGATGGTGTCTGGGGGCCTGGGGGTTGGTGTGATATGACACATTTGGGGAGGGTGGGAGGTGAGGAAGGACAAGCCTTGCCAGTCTGCACCTGGTGGCCGAGGGAGAGGCCAGGATCAGGGGAAGTGTGCTCCGAGGCCCGGTGGCCCTGCCTGGCTGCGGGGGAAGAGCCACACATCAGGAGCACACCCTGTGCCCTCTGAGAGGCTCCAGAAGGCAGCCTGTCCCCTGGCAGGTGCAGCTGCCTGGAGCATGAGTATGCAGGTGGGCAGGGAGGGGGCGCCCAGGGGCCCGCCCAACGCACCGCTGCTGTGGTTGTGGTAGCCCATCACCGTCCACGTCTCCACCTGCTGCACCTTCGCCCAGACCCTCTGCTTCCGGGTCTCTGTCTCCCAGTACTGGGCGTCCAGGGGCACCATCCACGGGACCTGGGGCTCAGCCCTGTCCACACGGCTGTCATACTGGATGAAGGGATGGTCGTCCACATAGCCTACAGCCAGAAACTGTGGGAGGTCCGGGCCCGGCGCTGACAGGGCCAGGTAGTGGTAGCGGAGGGAGTGTGTCCCTGTGGAAACACAAAGTGGCCCTGGCCTCACTGGCACTGCCAGGGTCTGCGCCAGAGATGGTGTGGTGGGGCAGGGGAAACCTGTCAGGAGTACCGGCTCTCAGGGAGTGCAGGAGCTGGGAATTCCAGTCATAAAGGCAAGGGCATCCGAACAGGTTAAAAAGATAATCAGACATTGAGGCCAAATTCATAGGTGAAGGTTTGTGGACTTCATTCCCAGAGGTTTCGTAGTTCCTCTCTCAGCGTCCACTTACTCAGGCTTTGCACTCATGTATGTCTGGAGTTCAATGTGATTCTTTGGTTTCCCATCTTACGAATAAAAAGAGTGTGATTTTTAAAAAGTAGGTTTGGAAGCTTAACTTACATGGAATTATTCATTCTCCAGAGATGCTGGATAAAGGTGGGCCATGACTTTCCGCCTGAATCATTGCTGACAAGCGGGTGGCATCCCAACTCCCTTCACCCCTCCTCCCGCTCCCACAGCAGAGTTTGTTAGGCGATCTCTTCTAAGTGCAAAAGCGGCCTCATGGTTGTTCTCTACTGTCTCCAGAAGCACCAGCTCACCCATTCAACATGGTGCTGGAGGTGAAACCTACTTTGCAGCCAGTTCTGACTCAAGATATTAAAACAAACATATCTTTAAAAACTCAGCCCACCTCAGGGATCTCCATGGATCACTCCCTTAATTTTTTAAAAAGGTTTTGCCCAAATGCCACTTCCTCAGGGATGCCTTTCTTGCCTATCCCATGAAATATTTGCCTCCCTAGTACTCCTGTCATTGTGTAGCACAACCAGTTCATAAAGAATATGCACTTCACTTGTCTATCTTGTTCACAGTGTGTCTCTCCCCTGCAATGTCAGCTCCCAGGGATTGGGATTCCTGTATGGATTGTTCTTGTTTCCCCAGGGCCAAGAACAGCGTCTAGCACACAGTAGGTGCTCAGTGTCTGAACACCGAAATGTGAAAGGAGGGGCTCAAACACCTTCACAACTGTTTACCTACACTGCAGCCACACCAAACTCTGCCCAGGCCCCCTGCTCCAGGCACTCCCCTCTCTTTCTTCTGTTGGCCAATGTCTTCTCATCCCTCAGGTTGCAACTCGGGTGTCCCTTCCTCCAGGAAGCCCTCCTCATTCCACACTGACATCTGTCAGAGGGGCTCCTGTGCTCCCTGTGGAACTGTGGTCTCCATGAGCGCAGGCCACACATCTGTGTCACTGATGTTTCTACAGGCCTTTGGGGGAACACCACACCTGGTGCACACTGGGCCCTCACTGCCTGCATTTGTTGAACTGGACAAAAAATGAGAGCATGAACAGCAGTGAAGATCACAGCCTGCCCTGGTCTGGCTGCTTTTCCTTCACCATCTTAGTTGATCCTGAGGATAAACCCAAGGAGTCAGTGTGACTGGCCCTGTTTTACAGATGAGGCTGAGTCATGCACTGGAAGGTGGGGAGCCTGCTGTGTTCGCCTCAGGTCAGGAGAGATGAACTCGTGGCACACAGCTGGAGGAATCTCATAGGGAGTGAGAGGGGTCAGCACTGTAAGTGTGCACAGGGCTGACGGCAGGGCCGGGGTGTCTGTGCACAGGGCTGACGGCAGGGCCGGGCTGTGCGGAGCGTCTGGGAATGACTGCAACCTCTCTCAGGGTGCCGTTTCTTGCAAACCACCCACTGCAAGTCGGTGGGATGCGCCTGAGCTGGGCACTGTGAACAGGCATAGAGGCCTTGGGGGAACAGAGGCTGAGGCTTCTCTGCATTATGGTGACCTATTGCTCCTTGGCTGTGATCTGCGGCAGCTCTGCCTGACCACCCTGGTTTCAGCCCAGTGAATCCCACGTGGGACTTCTGACCTCCAGAAGTAAGAGAATAAATGTGTGTTGTCTTTAAGCCACCCAGTTGTGGTCATCTGTTACAGCAGCTATCAGAAACGAATACACGTAGTATTAGACTAAAGCCTGTTGTCCTGTGAGATTGGTGGCCAGTTCAAACCCGTAAGCTCTGAAGGTCATGGCTGCTGCTGCCCTGAAACTGGGAGGGAGGTGGCTGCACATTCTGGGAAGAAGGACATCCTCTGAAAGCTGCAGCCAGAGTCTCTGAGCCTCTGCTGGGATCGAGGCCTGAGGGATGCAGAGCGGGGGCCCAGGGACCCTGGTGCTCCCACCACCAGAGAGCCCCCAAAGGTACTGACATGCTCGTCCCCAGGGATGGGAAGGTGCAGAAGACCAAGTGATCCCAAGGCCGGGCATGGTGGGAAGCCGAGCAACACAGCACTGGTTGTTGGGTCAGGGCAGGCATGCTAACTGTTTAGCGTGTCATGTTAGTGTTTGTTAATGTCAGCTGCTTTAATGGCCAGTTATCTTGGGTTAAAAGTGAGGGGAAATCTATCAATATGCTCCTTTTAAAATTTACACAAGAATTCCAAACCACTTAGGTGCTGGGCCATATGCGGAGCACTTTACAAAATTCTGGCTAGGCTGAGCCTCATAACAACTTTATCAGGCAGGTCCTGTTGTACCTCAGACGGATGGGAAATGAGCCATGGAGAGGCAAAGTCACCTGCCAACCTCACACCAGCAGTGAAAAACATGGCCAGACGGCACAGCCAGGTTCTCAAGGAGGCCCTGGCTGCACCTGCCCATCAGTGAACAAGCTCCTGTTGACACTGTGTGGCATGGTAGCTCCCCACTCTCTGCCCTCCCTAGACACCATCCTGGTTACAGTTTAAGCCAGCTCAGTTCTACCTACCTGACAGCCTAGACGATATGGCCCCTGGGGCCCTCCCCACTGCTCTACTCTGCTAGTACTTTCTGAGCACCAACTGTCTGACCCTCTCTTAGGCCCTGGGGATGCCGGGATAGGCAGAATAATGTACCCCCACCCCTCACCTGCTCTAGGAAACTTAAAAGAATGTAGGATAAGCAAGATAAACAATAAAATGTACGATAGGATGGACAGTGATGAGTGCTGAGGGGGAAAAATAAAGCAGAAATATGCAAAATGTCAGGGGAGAGGTTTAAAATTATGGCTACAACAGGCAGGGAAGGCCTCTCCCAAAAGGAGTAAAGCCCTGAAGGTGCCAGCCATGTAGAGATCTGGGAGAGTGCATTCCAGGTCTGCAGAGGGAAGAGCCAGTGCAAAGGTCCTGAGGCACGAGCGTGCTCCAGGTGTTTGTAGGCCACCGCAATTATGCAAGGGAAAAAATAAAACGATGGTGGGATTTGGCAGCAGGAGGCAGTAGCGGTGAAAGAAGGGGTTGATCCCAAATCCTTTTCCAGACAGTGTCCAGAATGGCCTGGATGCAGCCTCTGACCCAGTCCTCCCTGCTACACCCTGGGCTGCTTCTCCCATGGCCCACGCTATGACACCTGGTGTCTATCTTGGGGGTCAGGCACCTATCTGGGAGACAAGTACATGACTGTGGGCCCCTCATTCAGCTCACTTCCAGGTACTGCCTTCCACGTGCCCAGTGAGTGGCCTACCGTCCCTCCTTCCTGAAAATCCTCTCCTGTTGGCTCTCTGTGGGTTCACAAGCCACCCATACCCCCCTTCTACCCGAGGAAGACAGTCTGAGCTGGGCCTGGATGCCCAGGTGCTCGCTGGACCCAGGAGGGATCATCAGTGCCTTGGGCTCCTGCCCAGAAAGGGCAAAAGAAGCTGAGGGGGCGATCATCAGGCCACCTCTCTGTCTTTGGAGGTGACACCCCTGGCTGGCTGGGTAAATAAATGCCAGGTACTGTGGAACCATGGCAGGAGAAGCGGGGGCCACATGAGGGCTTCCAGGTTAATCTCTGCTGTGACATGGCCTAAGAAAGTAGCACATGCCCATTGCTGCCTCAGGGCTGGTCTGTATCATCACCCCTCCACTGCCGCTTCCTGGTCACTGGGCCATGTGGCCAGTCCCCAGTAGGGGACAGCTCTGACCCCCTTAAACACATCCTCCCCCTTCCTGTGACTGTGATGGGGGAGGGAGGTGCAGGGCCTGCCCTGGAGACTTGGTTTGCATCCGCCCCACCTCCACAGAGCCCGCGTTGGCGCAGCCACTCTGTCTGTGTGGCCTTGAGGAAGTGCCTGCACAGCTCCCAGCCTCGGTTTTTCTTATCTGTAAGTGGGGGCGATTAATTGACCTGCTCCATGGCGCTGGAGCATTCACGGAGCTAATGAACGTAAGGGTGAAGTGCAGGCTTGGAGGAAGGTCCCTGCAAACATCATCTTAGCCTTAGACCTTACTTATCCTGAAGGAGAGCCAGGCATGGGAAAGAGAGAACTGGAGTTGGGAGGGTCCAAGCCAGGTCTCAGGCCCTGGGGCACCTCCAGAGGCTCTGGCCTCTGTGTCTCCTACCCTGGCACTTCCCTGACCCCAGGACAGTCCACCAGGTTCCCAGACTGTGATGTGTCCTCCTGCAGGCTGGGGGCTCCTGGCCCCCTCTACCCTGCCCCTCCCTCTGCAGGTGGGCAGGGCCTTACCTCTTGGCCATGGCTTGTCTTCCAGCTGCAGTTTGGCTAGTTCTGCCATCAACACCTTTGCTAACGGAACCGGGCCATCGGCCACTAAAGGCAGTCCCCAGGGACTCTCTGCAAGGGAGAAAGGAAATGGGAAAGGAAGTATAAATTTCAAGGCATGAGTACTCTACACATCCTTGTGTCTGCTGGGAGGGATGGCATGAATGATAACAGTATAGAATGATGAGAGGCACAGTGGGGAGAGAGACATGGGGGACTTTCTCAGGAGACTGGAAACTTCTCTGGCACACAAGCAAAAATCCAGCTGGCCTGAGTTCTGGGCCTCGGTGCTAGGCATGGTTCTGAGCTTTCCATGTACTGCTTCATAACGTTTCACTGCATTCCTGTGAGGTAGACCCTGACTGTACCCACCTAGGGAGGAGGTAAGTTGGGCTGGGCTGCCTCCCCCTCTGCCTGAAGGTCTCTACCTGGCCACCCCAGCACTGCTGGGGCTTTGACAACCCTGCTGTTGACAGGCATTTCATGGGTTTAGCCTGGACACTGGCAGTATTGAAACCTCCCTGGTGATGCTCACATGCTGCCAGCTGGGTCCAAATCCTAACCAGCCATGAACTGTGCAATCCTGGGTAGCTGGTTAGCCTCTCAAAGCCCCAGCTCCTCTTTACTGGGGGGATAATAAACGAATCCTCCATCACAGGCGCCCTGGGGCTCAGCATGCCCTCCTGCAGCACTCAAATCTGCCCCATGGAGGCCCCTTCCTCCCGCCCTACCTCCTGAAGGGAAACTCCCAGAAGCACTGAGAGGGGCCTGTCAGGAGCCCCTGGCTACTTCCCCATCACAGGCCATCTCCCTACAGTCTGGCACACACCTGGGGTCATCCTACCACTCCTACCCTCTTCCTTGGCCCAGGGTCCCACCCCCCTGGGCCAGCCCTGACCCCCCCGCCCCCAAAAGGCTATAGAGCCCGTGTGTGCACACCCATGAGTATCCCTGCCATGCAGCACTGGAATCATCCGCATGCTCCTACTGCACCAGAGGGGGGCTGTGAGAAGGATCCCCAGTAGCTGTGGGAACCTGAAAACCAAGACTGGTTACACAGCTCTGGCCCACTCCCCCCAGGGTCCAGGTCTAGGGATGTTGGCCAAACTCTACCCTGATCTGTGCAGACATCCAGGATGATTCTCCATTAAGTGTTTCCCCTGGGCAGCTGAGGGCTGAATCCTCCTCCTGTACAGGCAACCTGTTGAGCTCAGGAGCCTCAACTTGGAGGGGAAAATAACATTTATTTTCACTAACCTACAGCGGAAATTTGGCCTTTGTCCCATTATGAATGGAGTTTGCAACAAGGCTCATCAGGTTTAGCAGGCCTTGTACCATGATCCCCCACAGAAGGCCACAGTTCTATTCGAATCACATGACAATTGCTGCAGACACCTAGGAATGTGCTTCACCCTCCTTCCAAATTCAGGGAACTGTTGCTATTTAATGTATTATTGAATGTGTTAGCTTAGGAGCACATACATTACATATCACATATATATATTTCTAGTTCAAAACTTCAATGGCTTTGTAGAAACATGATCGGGTTTCTCTGTAATCCTATGCATATATTTCATTTTACGCATTAAAAACATTCTTAGACGGGGTCCAAGGCACAAAAAAGGTCAAGAACTCCTATTCTATCCTGCCACCTAGCGTCTACTCTGTAAATCCGTAAATTGTAAACTGAGGCTGTGTCCTGAGAGCCGAAATGGCGTCTTGTTTGTGAAGCGCTCAGAACAGAGCTTGTTGGAAAGCACACCACCTCTTACTACGACCGTGATGGCGGACACCTCCTCGCCTGTGCTAATACAAGTCCCCGCTTGGGTGCACCTGGCCGGGCTGGGCGGTGACCTAAGCGAGCGGTGGGAACCCAGGATAAGGCCCGGCCAGCTCTACGTGCGGAAGTGAAACCGGGACGGAATGGAAATTCCGAGCCGGGTCAGAGAAATCCTTTCCCCTCCTTCACCCTCTAGCTCCTCCAGGGGCCGCACTGTCAACGCGACAGTGCCTCGCACAAGGCCGGCGAGACCCACCGCCGCGAGCGTTAGCGGGCAGGGGGCGTGCCGGCCATCTGGTTCCTGCCCGCAAGACGCTCCCCGGGGTCTTCCCGGAGGACCCAGGCCCGGGAGCCGAGCGCGAGCAGCCTGCTCCGGAGGGGCGCACAGAGAACTTCCGGAAGCTGCGGCGTGGGCTGGGCCGCGCAGGGGGCGCCGCCGGCCCCCCCGCCGTCCCCGATCTGCAGCCGGAGGCGACAGACAATGGCCTTACCGCACCAGGGCTCGGTGCCCCCAGCGCCCCCCGACTCCCCGTCCCCGCCCCCAGGCCCGCTCTCTCCTCGGGCTCCCTCAGCCGTGCTCCGCTCTTGTCGGGGTCGACGGCCCTGCCCCGGGCTCCCACGCCCCTCCGCCTCATCACCTGCCACATGTTCCGGCACCAGCCCCAACACTAACAGGAGCAGCACCAGGGCCGGCGGCGACCCGGCGCGCGCGCTCCTGGGGCTCCACCGACTCCTGGCCGCCAGCCTGCCGCGCTGCCCCGGGGGCCGACCTCCGCGGAGCCTTTCTTCAGCGGTGGGGTCCGCAGCCTGGAGCCGACGCCGGCGCCGACCGACCACGGCGCGTCCTTCACGAGCCCCGGGGGCGCAAGGGAAAGGCGTTCGGAAAGTCGCCCGGCGGCCGCCCCAACCCGCCGAGTTTCTGCTAGGACTTAAGTTCCGGCTGAGACTCCGGCCCCGGCTGATTCGGATGTACCTCCTGCTCCAACTCCGTCCCACCCCAGCTCATCGTCCCACCCCAGCTCTTCGTCCCGCCCACCCAGATCAGGTCCCGCCCCCACGCTCCAGACCAAGGTTAGGCCCCGCCCCTAGGAGCTCCAGCTCTGCCAAACCCCTCTCTCCGGCCCCGCCCTCCCCTGTCCCACCCCCGAGTCCCACCCCGAGTCCCACCCCGGCTGCCGCTGGGGTCTCGCCCGGTGGCCTTCTACCCCGCCTGGCTTTCCAGCGGCGCTCCTCCCGGGTTCTTCAGCCCCCCTGGCTCCCTCTCGCAGCTCCTCGATGGTCCCCCATGCTGGGCCTCCTAAGTAGAAAACCAAGACAAAAAAGGAAACCAAGAATGTTGGTAATTGTGAAATATCGCTAATATGCTTCACTGGCTCTCGAAGCGAGACATGGCAGTGGAGCTAACATTACTGTCCTGTAAAAAGTCAGGCAAGTGTCTGCAACAACTGTCATGTGATTCTAAAACACCTGTGGTTTCCGCTGGGGTCTTGCCTGAGGGTTTCAGCTCCGGGCAAGTTCACTGTGTACAGTGACTCAATCAATAACAGCTCATTGCCTGCAGGTGTGGAAGCAGTAGCCTGGCAGCCTGCCAGTTACACCATCAAGTAGTTTAGGATCAGGTGAGGATCCTGGCCATAGGAACTTCCATTTTCCCCCACACCACACTAATATTTACGTATTGAAATATATGTTATTATAATTTAATTTTTATACTTTTTGTTACAGTTAAGGCATTTGTATTAATTTAAATTTTTAATTCTGTGGGAATGTAGATGAAATTACTTTTGGTTTTCCCTTAAGGATAGGAAAGGATGTTACAACCTTTGAGTAAGAAGCATTTTTCTTATAGGGCTCTGACACACACCCACACCCAGCACAGGTGACGTTTGGCAGGAAGAGAGCCAGGCAGGTGAGGGACTGTCAGAGGTGGTGACAGCTGACCTGTGTTGACAAAGAGGGTAAGGAAGATGAAGGTGCAGGATGAAAAGTCGTTTCGGGCAGGTAAATGCAGGTGTAGCTCAATAGGCAGAGGTGTGTGGGGAGCAAAGGGAGCTGGTGGGGGGGAAAGGAGCCACACAGCTGGGTACACTGTTGGAGTCTGACGACAGAGGGCCTTGAGTGCACAGCTAAGGAATCTGGATGCCAACCCCAAGGCTCTAGAGGGTCACTGAATGGTACAAGCAGCCAGATGCACCCATGCATTCAGCCAGTGGAGGTACCTGCTCTACACCAGTGTGGGGAAGTTGGGAGTCCTATGGCCAGGATCCTCACTGAGCTTAAACCACCTGATAATGTAACTGGCCTGTTGGTGGGCTACCACCTCCACACCTTTAGGCAATAAGCTATTACTGTGCTATATAGAGAGCTCGGCCCAGGGCTCTGGGTGGAGGCAGAGATGCTAGTGCTCGACCTACTGCCGGGAGAACAAACGGGGTAATAAACCCTTTCACCCCAAAGAACATTTTGCTGTCAATTTCTTTGATCACACTGAATCCATAGCGAACTTGCCCAGGGCTGAATCCCATTGCCAAGCAATTGGTGAAAGTCGGCAGGGTTCATTGTTGACCAAGGAAAAAGACAGGCTGCCCTTATGGGAGGGGTGCTTCAGTGTGCTCCCCCTGTGAATGGAGAGACAGTGGATTGTCCCCCAATGGGTATGTGATCTGAGGTGTCTCACCTCCTAGAGGACTGGGCGCCACACGGGACTGGAGGCAAGTGGAGGTGATACCTGAGGCAATAGGGGTGGCCCTTGGTATAGTAAGCAGGTCCTTTGAGAGACAGAGTTCCTGTGAGGCAGCAGGGACTGTGGTTTGGCTGCTGCTCACAGTATTAAAAAAGTCTACAGAAGAGAAGGATATGCTCCTGAAAAAGACCCAAGAAATGGTGGCATAAGAACTTGAGCTGCAAACTTCTGTGGATTCCCTGAGGAAGAAAATGGCATTGATGTGAGAGGAGGCAGCATGAGAATGCCAGCAGCAAGGTGCCATTGGAGAGGTAAACATTTCCTTACAGAATGAGACGGCAGTGCTGCCAGGTGTTCTGAAGGAGGAAAAGGCCATAAAGGAAAAAGATGAATTCATGAGGGAAGCACAGGTGGAGGTGGTATGAGAATGCCAGCTGCAAAACACTGAGGTGAAGGTAAGAGAGTTGCTGAAGACTGAGCTGGCATTGCTGCAAGGCACAGTGGAAAAGGTAAAGGTTGTAGCAGAGGAGGCGCTCAGGGGAGGGGAGAGAAAGGTGCCATCAACCCCGGAAATGGAGGAGTTGGGGAAGGAAGAAGGGGTGGTGCTGGAGGCACTGGCCCTCCTGTATTGAAAGCACACCCAGTGGTTGTAAAGAAAATAAAGATCCAGCAGCTGAAGGTTCGCCAAGGAGAGGAGCAGCGCCCTCCCCAGGTCATGGAGCACTCTATGCTCTGCCCCTATACTCAGGCTGAGCTGGTGGATTTGGGCTCCCGGTTTAGGCAGAAGCCTTTGGAGTTAATATCAGCTTGGCTCCTGTGTCTGTGGGACTTAGGGGTGGATGGAATTGTTCTGTCAGGATCAGAGATGGGAAAGCTGGCTTCCATGACAGTGCAGCCTGCCTTGAGGCAGTGATTACAAAATGCACATCAGACCCCAGGGAGTCACTCCCTCCTCAACTGGCTTATGGCTGCACTTCGTGCTGTGTGGCCCAATCCGAGTGATCTACCATCCTCTCCTGTTAGATGGCAGATGTATGCTGAGCTCCAACAGGTGTTACAGGAGCTAGGCATAAGAAAGGCCATCTATAGTCCAGAGAATTACGGCCCGGATGAAGAGATTTTCACTACTGGGATGAGAAATATTGTGCTTCAAACAGCTCCCACATCCCTCTTTGGGTCTCTAGAGGCCATTCTTTCCTGTCACTTACGGCATCCCACAAGCAAGGTGACAGGTACAGTAGCAGACTTAGGAGAGGCTGAAACAATGAGAACATGGAAAGAAATAAGGTCTGCTACTCACAAGAAGAATTTAAAGGGCCCCATGAAGGTTATGAGAACCCAGATGTCGGTTGATTTAATACGGGCAGGAGCAGATGGAAGAAAATTAGATGGGAAGCCAAATAGGATCTTACTAGAGCTATGGCAACAATTGAAACCAGAGCAGCAGTTCCAGCCATTAAGACCAAAGAGGCAGAGGTCAGAGACAGAGCCACAAGTCCGGCCTGTGTGTTTGCAAGACTTCCTGCTGGAGAGCAAGCCAATCTCACTTAGCCCACACAGGAAGATGATTGGGGAACTCGGTTTGACTGAGGGGAAGGTCAAGGTATCTGCCCTAAGGGACTGGGGGGGACTGGAGGCCACATGTTGAAATAGCTATCCATTGGTTCCCAGTGAACATACAACGTGTCCTGGCTCTAGTGAACACAGGGGATGAATGTTCACTGATTCATGGTAACCCTGAGCAGTTACCCAGAACCCCCACTATCTTAGATGGATATGGGGTAAGGCTATCAGAGTGAAAAAAGCCCAAATCCCTTTGGGAATAGGACGTCTACCCCCAAAAGAGTATACCATGTATATATCTCCTATCCCTGAGTATATTTTGGGGATTGATATCCTGCAGGGTCTATGGTTGCAGACCACTACAGGTGAGTTCATACTGAGAGTATGTGTGGTGAAGGCAGTTCTGAGGGGACATGCCAGGCACCCGACCATAGCTTTGCCTGTGCCTCAGCGGGTGACTAATACCAAGCAATACAAACTGCCTGGAGGGCATAAAGAGATTGGAGAAACTCTCCAGGAGCTGGAAAAGGTGGATATTATAAAGCCCACCCATAGTCCTTTCAATTCCCCAGTGTGGCCAGTAAAAAAGTCAGATGGCTCCTGGAGTATGACTGTCGATTACAGAGAACTGAATAAAGTCATACCCCCTATGGATGCTGCTGTCCCCTCTATTGCAGGCCTGATGGATACCCCCAGCCATGAACTAGGAACATACCATTATGTGGTAGATCTTGCTAATGTCTTCTTTTCCATTGACATTGAGCAGGAAAATCAGGAACAGTTTGCTTTCACATGGGAAGGACAGCAATGGACTTTCACCATCCTCCCACAGGGATACCTCCACAGCTCCATTATCTGTGATGGACTTGTAGCCCAGGACTTGGCCACATGGAAGAAACTGCAAATGGTGAGGCTGTATCATTACACTGATGATACCATGCTCACGTCGGATTCTCTTTCAGATTTGAGGGTGCAGCACCTAGACTGCTGCAACATCTACAGGAGAAAGGATGGGCTGTGAACAGCAGCAAGGCTCAGGGACCTGGTTTGTCTATAAAGTTCTTGGGTGTTGTCTGGCAAGGTAAGACTAAAGTCCCAGAAACAGTCATAGAAAAAGTTCAGGCCTTTCCTATCCCTACAACTGTGGCATTATTACAAGAGTCTTTGGATCTTCTAGGCTACTGGAGAGTATTTATCCTGCACTTGGCACAAATTCTGAAGCTCTTATACAGGTTGGTACGAAAGGGCATCAGGTGGGACTGGGATGAGACATGTGCATCTTCCTTTACTACAGCAAAACGGGAAGTCAAGGGCGTGCAGGCCTTAAGTATGATAGACCCACCAAGGCCCTGTGAGCTGGATGTTCATGTGACTGAAGACAGTTATGGCTGGGGTCTCTGGCAGCAGCTTGAACCAACTCACCAACCCGTTGGATTCTGGTCACAACTCTGGAAGGGGCAGGAGTTCGATACACTTTGATAGAAAAACAACTGGCTGCCATGTATCACGCCTTGCTGGCTATGAAACCCATCACTGGAATGGCCCCGATAAAGGTAATAACCACCTATACCATCTTGGGGTCGGTACGAGACTGGACCCAAAAGCCAAGGAGTGGTGTGGCACAAACGTCCACACTAGCCAAGTGGGGTGCTTACCTACAGCAGTGTAGTGCCCTCTCTGGTAGCCCCTTGAGTGAAGAACTCCAAAGCTTATTGGGGCTGGTGACATATACTAGTGAAAAGCAGGAAGAATTTGCTTTTGAATCATTAGTAGCAGAGTCCCTGTTGGGAGGGAGGAGCCCCCATACCTGAAGATGCATGGTACACAGATGGCTCCAGCCATGGGAAGCCCCCTAAATGGAGGGCCATAGCTTTCCATCCTAAGACTGAGACACTATGGATGGAAGATGGTGAGGGGAAGAGCAGCCAATGGGCAGAGTTGTGGGCTGTGTGGCCTCTGTTCAGCCAGGAGCCCTCCCCTATAGTTGTCTGCACTGACATCAGGGCTGCCTATTGGGGCTTGACCCTGTGACTACCAACCTGTTACCATGCCAACTGGCTGGTTGGTCACCGACCCCTTTGGGGACAAGAGTTGTGGCAAGACTTATGGGCCTGTGGTCAGACTAAAGTAATTACAGTATATCATGTGACAGGTCATTTGCTACCGGCATCCCCAGGAAATGATGAAGCAGATAAATTGGCCTACATACGTTGGTTAGAAGGAAAGCCTGCCTCTGATGTAGCCCAATGGTTACATCAGCGTTTGTTGCATGTGGGACACAAGACAATGTGGGCTGTAGCCTGTTGATGGGGCTTGCCTTTGACCTTTGAAGAAATTAGTAGAGCTCGGCAGGAGTGTGTCATGTGCTCTGAAAGGGACTTACACAGAGTTCTACAGCAACATGGGACAATAGCTAAGGGGCCTATACCCCTCATCAGATGGCAGATAGACTATATTGGGCCTCTACTGGTGTCAGAAGGATATAGATATGCACTGACCTGTGTGGACACAGCTACTGGACTTCTGGTTGCTTTTCCTACCCATTGTGCAGACCAGCAGATGACCAAAAGAGGCTTGGAGCATCTCTTTGCTGCCTATGGCCGACCACAGGTAATTGAGAGTGATCAGGGCACCCATTTTGCTGCACATACACTGCAAGAATGGGTGCGACAGGTGGGAATCAAATAGAAGTTTCATGTGCCATACAATCCTACCTCAGCAGGCATGATATAGAGGCACAATGGCTTGTTAAAGTCCGGACTAAAGTGAGATACCAGCAGTCTGCGGGGATGGTCAGTCTGCTTATGGACCGTGCTACAGTGTTTGAACAAGGGACCCCGAAAGAGAGGCCTGAGCCCTGTAGGCATGTTAACACATATGACATGTAAGGGGAGGCAGGGGAAGGGAGGCATGTTAACACATATGCAACTGCAAGTGCAAACCAAGGAAGAATCACTGAAGCAGAGGTTCAGCCACCAGAATAACATCTTGCTGCCAGCACCAACTGCCAGCACCAACTGCACTGAATCCCGGAGACTCCATTGAGTGGACCTGGCCTTGGACCTTTCGACACATGGACCAGTGATGGCTGGCTCTCCTGGCACCTTGGGGACAAGGCCTGGAACCTGGCCTCCTGTGTATTCCTGGAATAACAGCAGAATGGCCACCAAAGATCACAGTAGTATATCCTGAACAGCCAGAAGGTGGGAGTGTTACCATAGGGAAGGTGGTGAGAAGATGGGTGAAATAGATGAAGGGGATAAAAGGTACAAACTGCAAATTGTAAAATAAGTTAAGCACAGGAATGGTAATACCACACAGAGAATTTAACCAATAAAATTGTAGTATCTTGGTATGGTAATGGGACAACTACACCTATTGTGGCAAACATCTAGTAATGTATATAATTATCCAATCATTATGCTGTACATCTGAAACCAACATAGTATTGCATATGAACTTTTTTCCAATAAAAAATTTTTGGAAAAAAAAAACCTACCAGGGGGCATTCATAGCTCAGGATTAATTTCCTTTGGCAGGGATATACTTCCCTGGTTAGGAATAAAGGTAAATGAGAATATGTTCAGAAACCTCCCCTTAACTCTAGAAGATATTGCAGAATCCATTGCTAAGATAATAGCTAACCCCAAGAGATGGTTAGATTCTCTGGCCAAAGTTGGTCTCACTGTGGTTTTGATTTGCATTTCCCTGATGATTACCGATGTGGAGCATCTTTTCGTGTTCCTGTTGGCCATCTCTATGTCTTCTTAGGAAAAATGTTTATTCAGGACTTATGCCCATTTTTAAAATGGATTATTTGTTTTTTTTGTGTTGAGTCATATGAGTTCTTTATATATTTTGGTTGTTAACCCCTTATCAGATAAATCCTTTATGAATATATTCTCCCATACGTAGGTTGCCTTTTCATTTTTTGATGGTGTCCTTTGCTGTACAGAAACTTTTTAGTTTGATGTAGTCCCACTTGTTTATATTTGCTTTTGTTTCCCTTGCCCAGGGAGATGTATCTAGAAAAAACTTTCTCATGCTTACGTTCAAGAGATTTTTGCCTATGTTTTCTTCTAAAAGTTTTATGGTTTCATATCTTATATATGTCTTTAATCCATTTTGAGTTTACTTTTGTGTTTGGAGTTAGTAATCCAGTTTCATTCTCTTGCACGTAGCTGTCCAGCTTTCTCATCACTGTTTAAGAGGTCAAGTATTTTTTTATACCCAGAGTGGGCCTCCAATCTGTGTAGACAGAAAACTGGCTTGATCATGGGATTCACTCATATTTGAGTGCACGTGTACACACACTAACCCATGAACACATTAAACGGAGCCTTGTCCCCGAATCCCTTTTTGTTCTGTGAAACTTGCTCTGAATTCAGACCCCCAAAACCCAACGGAAAACAGGATGGACCTGGTTGGTCTAACTGAGCACTGAAACAAAATACAGCAAGGTTGCCATTTGCTGACATGGCTCCCACATGTACTCTGCATTCTAAGAAAAACCACATGACCACTATTATGCCTTCAGTTCCTGTTAAAGTGACCAAAAATGTGAACAGCCCATAACAGACTACCTGGATGAGTGCAGCAACGAGGCCAGTCTGATATAATTCTCTAAGCTTGTGGTTTCTGACTTTAAAAGAACAGCTCCCTTCCATTTACCTTAGAGACCACTTTTGATTGTACTGAGCAGTGTCTCCATGATTTGCAAAGCTTTTCTGCGACAAAGCACTCCTTGATTAAATTTACTGTTTCCCAGAGAAATTTGTTGACATTTCATTTGTTTGTTTTTAAAGCTTTACAACTTCAGTTTGGAATTTAAGTGTCAATTATATTTTGAAGGATCAACATCACAGAAGGGAGTTTGCAAGGGACTGAGACAGGGAGATGAGAATAATAAGCTCAAGTAGAACCAGGAGGGGCCCAGGAGAGCAGGTATAGAAAGACTACAAAGAACACTTTGAACTTCAAACATACTTGCCACCCAGTACCCCTGACCATGTAATTATGAGACTCACACCCCAGACTCACACCCATGAGCACAAACACTGTGGGAGTCCTGGAAGTTATAAGGAGAGAGACATAGGTTCCTGGCGGGGGCCCCGCTGCCTGTTTGCACAGAGCTTTGCAGCTGAGACCAAGTCCTTGGCTCCTTTCCCTTTGGCCTGGAGTGGCTGCAGTGCAGAGAGGGCTCGTGTGGGTAAATGGAAGTTTTCATCCAGAGTTGCCAGAATTTCCTGCCTGGCCTTAGTCTATTTACATACTAATGGATGTTTCAGAGCCTCTGATCAATCTGGGGCAAGGGGTGGAGAGAAAACGGACATTCTCTCCTCCCCTCAGTTCCTGGTACAATTGGTCTGGCATTTGCCTGTAACCAGGGACCCACCCATGGAGCTCCTCATGGAAGGGGAGGCAGGGGAAGGGAGCGCACAGCCGCGGCTGGAGGGGACAGACAGTGCAGAGCCTGGCTAGCAAGCCCAAGTAAACTGTGAGAAATAAAACCCCTTCACCCAACCTATCCTTCCCCTTTTCTTACCTCAGTTTCACTGGGTTCATAGGGCACTTGACCCGGGAGGGGAAGCCCTTATTCCTGGAGCTACAGCTGGGGTCTGGTGCCCTGCACGCACAGCCACACTCCACAGTCAAACCTTCTGGTCCTAAGTCCCCCGTGGTCACACGAACCTTCGTGAGGACAGACCTGGGATGGCCACTGTGGGGCACCTACCAAGTAGAATTTTTCCCTGGACGCCTGCACAGGTGCTACCTCTGCAGGTTGAAACTCCTGCCTGGCCCCGTCACAGGCCTTCAGGCTCTTGTAGAGGTGCCTCTGCCCCACACAGTGCTGGAATCCATGGTGGAACCTGTCAGTCTGCCCAGAGGCTTACTAGGGTGCTGACTGTGCTTTGGGCCATGCTTTGAAAACTTTCCTAGGTTTGCGTTTTTTTCATGAGGCTAATCTGTCTTTCAGACACCTGAAATAGTTTGGAACTGTCCAGAGGAATTCACAAGGACCAGGCAGGCAGCCAAATTCAGTATCTTTGGGTCATCTATGCCCACCTTTTGGAGGAGTCTAAGCCCATGTGGTGTATGCACAGCCATTCCTTCACCACCTCTGCAGGGAAGTCCTTGCAGGCCAGACGGGGAGGCCCAGGGCCAGGCTTCCGTCTGATCCCTTGACCAGGGGTGGGGATGTGGTAAGCAAAACAGAGACAGGAGGAAGGGAAAGGGAGACAGGCATAAACTGGGCTGTCCAGATCCCACAGGCTCATGTTTGGACCAGTAGTTTTGAGGTACTAGAAAGACCTTTAGGAATGGGTTAACTACACAAGCTGTTGCTGAAATGGAAATGGGTGTGGTCGTTTTTTTGTCTTACAAATGTTTCCGGAGCTGTTTGTTCACTTGTATTTCTCACCGTTCTGTGGTGGTTGATAGATGAAGCCTCTGATATTTGCTCTTCTTAGGGCCTGACCTGTGCAGGGAGGGGCAGGAATTAATGGAGACCAATGTGGTCCCTGAAATGCACAGAGACAAAGCAGACATTACCTGGTTGGTGAGGGAAACAATGGCTCAGGAAACACCCTTGTCCTGGCCCCACTCAGATAAGCAGCGGTCCACTTGGGCTAGTAAACAGCCTTCACACACTCATGGGACGGAAGTCTCGCCTGGCCTGGCTCAGTCCCTCCTCTGCCTGAGAAACCTGCTGCAGGGACAGGAAGTCAGCCTCTGCCCTCTTCCTTCCTCCCACCCTCTGCATTACCAGGCAGGGGCTGAAGGGAACTGCGAGGGGAGGAAAGGACACACCCAGATGGGGGAGCAGAGGTCCTGCTGGTGGCCCTGGGTGGTGAGTGTCCCTCATGCAGGAGGGACCACAGGCTCACACTGTGCCCCCCCAGGGGTGTCAGGGATGGGCACTGCCCGGACCTGGGCCTCCTGCCTCCTTCTTGGTGTCAGGCACCAGAGGGCAGCCCAGCCTCTCTCCCTGAGACCATTGTCCCCAGAAAGACCATGTGCAACCCTGACTGTGGGTGAAGGTGAAAACACTAATGTGGTCCTTGCCTTCTCTTGTCCTCAGCCTGTCAGCTGCCCTTTCCTGACTGAGGGAGGAATCAAGGGCGGCACCTCCAGGTTCACAATCTCTCAGCTGCATGAGGGTCTCAACTTGTTACTGATGCTTGAAATTTCAGCCTGACCTTGACAAACAGTCCCCCTCGGTCACCCTGTTACAGTCACACAGCCCATGTCTGGGTCTTGCTACCTGACCACACACTCCCTGGGAAGTGTTTCCTTCCTCTCCCACAGGAGAACGAGGACATGACAGTCATTCAGAGGTAAGCAGCTGCCCAGAGTCAGCCCGCCGGCGTTGAGCTGCACGGGGACTCAGGCCTCCTCCTGGTGAGAGCAGCAGCCCTGACATTAGGGAGAGGTCACAGCTGGGGGCTGCGGGGGCCCAGTGGTGGAGCACCCGCCCTTGCAGCTGAGTAGGTGAGAGCCCATGAGCCCTGGAGCTGGCCGGCTGGGCAACCACAGGGAGCCGTTGGCTGGCAGTCTCTGTGTGACCTGAGCATCCGGCATCATGGGGGCTGAGGGTGGACATTGTACCGGGCCGAAACCTGATTTCCAAGGATGCAGCTTGAACGGGGGTGGCAGGGCTGGTCGTAGGATACCCTGACCCTGTTCTGGGCCTTCTTGGTGAAAGGAGCTCAGACGTCCTGGGCTTGGTTCAGGCAAGTGCTTCAGTGCCCTCGCCATCAGGAATGGAAAACGTGAGCGAGGAAGACCATTTTCTTGAGAACTGGTCATTTCCAGGAATAGAAACTGAAACCAACTGGCTCGCCCTGAGTCCCCTCCCCTTGAGCTGAGCCACACCGCACCTTAGATCTAAACTAGCAGAGTGGAGAGAGCAACAGGCTCTGGGGGAGGAACCGGGGAGATCACACTGCCCCCTCCCAGCTCCCCTTCCCTCCTTCTCTCTTAGCCCTGCCAGGACAAACCAACCTGAGCCCTGGTCTTCCTTCTGGAGCAACGGGCATGCCATCCAGTTTTGGACAGTCCAGAAAGCAATGCCTCTGCTTTAGGAGAGGACTCTACCCCAGGGCGTGGTGACTTTCTGGAAGGACCGCTGACATCTGTCTGACCACCGTCGCTATCTGCTTCCTGGAGCACCTAGGTGAGTGGATTCCTAAAACCTGAACTGAATAATAACTGTGTCACGGTATAGATGTCCAAGGTGGAGCCTGATGCCAGGCCAGGAGTGCTTGGGGTCTAGCTAGTCCATTTCAGGGAGTATTCACAGCAGGACCCTCATGACTTCCTTCAGGGACCAGTCTCAGTACCCACATACTTTGCTGCCCCAGACCCATCCAGCCCTCCGTGTGGAGGTGTGTGCCCCTCACCTCCATGCTCCTGGCACCGGGGGTCTCCTGATGGAGACCACGTGTAGGGAAGGAGGGCAGGATGTGCCACTCGTGTTTTCTTTTTCTTTTTTTTTCCATGGGTCTCTTAATTTCTTTTTTTAAAATTAAGGTATCATTGATATACAATCTTATGAAGGTTTCAAATGAGCAACATTGTGGCTACTAAATTCACCCATATTATCAATTCCCCCCACCCCCACCCCATCACATTCACTGTCCGTCATCGTAGTAAGATGCTATAGAGTCATTACTTCTCTTCTCCAGGCTATACTGCCTTCCCCGTGACCTTCCTCTATTGTGACTGCGAATTATTCTGCCCATGGTTTCTTATAGTCTTAAGCTGGAGAATCAGCCACTGATAATTTCTGGAACAGTCTGGAATTGTGTCTATCAGTGACCCCAGAGGGAATGCCCTGGAATAGGGACCTGCAGCAGGGTTTCAGGGATGGGGTGCCAGGGACCATGCAGTCCCCTTCAATGCAAATGTGTGTCTCCACTGGAGAAACTGTCTCTATTGCAGAGCACCAGCTCTGTCCTTTGTGGGTGATGTCAGCGAGGTGCAGCTTTCACCATCTTCCCAGAGCCTGTCCTTTAGGGCTCATGACCAGGTTTATTATGCTTTCCTGGAATAAATCAGCACTTTGATTTTCTCCAGCTTTTCCCTATAATGATCAAATGGGGGACAAACTCTGGGCTTGGTCCACATTGAGGCATAAGGCTTCCAAAGGATCAACACAGACAGACAGACAGACAGACACAGGACCTTCGTACACTGTGCTAAGACTTGGAGGGTGGAGAAAGAACTGGAGAAAGAACCAGAGGAAAGACTTCCTCAGAGCTCCTAAAAGACCACAGGGCATTCACCAAGAGGTAGCTGGGAGCTCTGCAGAGGACTTCACCTGGATCACGCCGGGAAATGCTCACACAAGACCTGGGAGGTGGGGAGCAGGAGGGGAGCAGGACCCCACCCCCCACTGCACAGGCAGGACGCTAGGGCTCAGTTTTCATTCAATGTGAATATGTCTTTATTGTCTGGGCTGGAGTTTGTCTGTAAATTCAGGTGGAGTTCTTGGTCTGTCCCCTCATGGGGTGGTTGAGCCCAGGCCTTATGACAGACAAAAGCAGCTGGAGAAGCCTGGGCAGCAGGGAGGCAAGGATGGCCCACCATTGCAGAGACAGTGGGGATGGGGCTGGTTCCCAGAAGAGGAGGAGAGTAAGATCTGCACCACGGTACCTAAGGTGGTGTGAAACTTGTCCCACAGTGGGGGCAGTAGGACTTCTGGGGCAGAAGTGTGGCATCTGGGTTGAGGATTGCACCCAGCAGCATCAGGGGACCCCAGGGGTGGGTCTGGCAGGTGCCTGTCACAGAACAGTAGGGCCTGCAACTCTTCAACCAAAGAGGAAGGCTTGAATTTAAACTTAAAAAAAAATTTGCATCCATGAATACAGAAGAGAGTAGATTTTTAAGGGAAATGACAGCAGTTGTTCACAGCTTTGCGGACTGTGAAAGCCCACCAGCCAGGAGCCATGTGTGTGTGGAGGGATTACCTCCAGGTAACCCCAAGCAATTCCCTTTCCCCTTCCTGCCCCTCAATGCTTGAAGTCTCACTGCAGGGTTCAGCCTGCAAAGGAAACCTACATTCACAGAGGAGCTTAAATGCTTATACTGATAGCAACAGTGGCAATGACAACCATGTGCAGACATGTGCCGACTGTAAAATCAGGAGATTGTTTGGACAGCTTGTTGTGACTTGGCTGAAGGTGATGAGGGACAGGCGGACCTTTGGTGTGCAGTTAGTGGTGATACGTGTGGGAATGTTTCATGAAGAAACTCGAGGGGAAAAAAATTCACTTTTCATTATTAATGCGAATAAATGATTCTTGACTCAGAAGAGGAATGCAGTGAGGACACGCAGGTCCCCAGGAAGGTAGGGTGTGAAGAGCCTCACGAGCTCACCCTGCCCAACAGGCACCTCCTGTGGGCTGTCCTGTTCACCCAGTCAGGGCAGACGAGAGACGTGCACCCGCCTGGCTCCTGGCTGAGTGACCCTCAGGATCCTCTGTGGCTCATGTCCGCAGTCCTGCTTCAGTGCCGACCGCAGGCTCCACAGCTGCAGAGCATTCCTCTAGGGTCTCCTCTGAGCCCCAAAAGGTGCACATCTCCTGACGGAGCATCTCTGCTCCTTTTTGTGAAACAACTTTATTGGGATAAAATTTGCACAACCCACAGTTCACCCCTTTAAAATTTTCAGTGGCTTTTAGCATATTCACAAGGTTGTGCAACTGTCATTATAAGCTCATTTAGAACATCTCCTTTTCCAAAAGGAAACTATGGACTTCTTGACTGTCACTGGTCTTTTTCTCTATGTCACTGCCCCTCACCTCTAAGAAATCTGTGATATATTTTCTTTATCTGTGGATTTGACTATTCTGGACATTTCACAAGAATAGAATCCCACAGTACATGGTTGTGTGGGCTGACTTCTTTCATGGAACATTATGCTGTTGGGTTCCCATGTTGTGGCGGGAATCAGCACTGCATTAGTACTATTCCACTGTATGGATGGGATGCATTCTTTGTCCATCGACCAGATGATGGCCAGTGAGGCTGATCTTGGGGCTATTATGAATAATGGTCCTAGGAACAGTTGTGCGCAGATTTTATGTAGTTATGTCTTTATTGCTCTTGGGTACATAAATACCTAGCAGTGGAATTGCTGGATCATATGGTAACTCTGCTTAAGTTTTTTCCAGTTTTATTGAAAAACAATTGACATGCATCACTGTCTAAGCTTAAGGCATACAGCATGATGGTTTGATTGACATATACTGCATGTGAAACGATTACTACACTAGGTTTGTCTATCCAGTATATCATACAGCTACGATAAAAGGAAGAAGAAAGGCAGAAAGAGAAAATGTTTCTCCTTTGATAAGAACTCCCAGGATTAACACTCTTAGCAGCTTTCCTGTCACCACAGAGCAGCTTTTACTGTGGTCATCAGGCTGCATATTACATCCCTCAAATTTATTTTTCTTACAACTGGAAGCTTGTACCATTTGCCTGCCTTCCTCCAACTCCCCCTTCCCCCACCCTCTGCTTCTGGTAACCACAAGTCTATCTCCTTTTCTTTGCATTTGGGTTTTCTGGCATTTTTTTTTTTGGCCACATATGAGTGAGATCATACAGTATTTGTCTTTCTCTGACTGATTTATTCACTTAGCATGATGCCCTTAAGGTCCATCCATGTTGTTGCAAATGGTAGGATTTTCTCATTACTTATGGGTGAATATATATATTTAAGGGAAACTTTCAAACAGTTTCCCAAAGGCTGGCCTTTTCTAATCTAAACGTCCATGCCGTGGGTTGGGCATGGATCTGAGCCTGGCCTTCTGATAGTTCCTCTGCCGCGCGCACACCTGGCCCTCACTCCCCTGCTCTTCCTCTTTGTGCAGGTTACTCCATTGCTGAGTGACGTGATACTGCCTGCTCTGTCCCCTTCCACGCCCTTACCTGCAGCCTACACTTCTGCTGGGCGGCACAGTATGGGCTGCAGCGTGTCACCTGAGTCACGAGCCAGGAGCATGGAGAAGGCCTTGGAGGAAGGGAAGTTGGTGGAGATGGTCTCTATGGTCAGGGAGACCCTGGAGGCGGCGTGCGGTGCTCAGGTGAGCGTTGCAGTGACAGGGGACTCCGGCAATGGCGTGTCCTCCTTCATCAATGTGCTGAGGGGCCTCGGGCACGAGGAGGAGACCTCGGCTCCCATTGGGGTGGTGAGGACCACCCAGACTCCCACCAACTACTCATCCTCCCGCCTTCCCAATGTGATGCTATGGGACCTGCCCGGCATGGGGGCTGCTGTGCAAAGCCTGGAGAACCATCTGGGGGAGATGCCATTCAGCCAGTATGACCTCTTCATCATCACGGCATCTGAGCAGTTCAGCATGAATCACGTGAGGCTTGCCAAAACAATCCAGGGGCTGGGAAAGAAGTTTTACATCGTGTGGACCAAGCTGGATAGGGACCTGAGCACAAGTGTCATCTCAGAGGACCAGCTCCTGCAGAATATCCGGGGGAATATCTGGCAAAATCTCCAGGAGGAGGGGATATGTGAACCCCCCACATTCCTGGTGTCCAACCTCGAACCTTCATTGCATGACTTCCCAGTGCTGAGAGACACGTTGGACAGGGACCTCTCTGACATCAGGCGCCACCAGGCCTTAGAAAAACTGTCCCACACCTGTGAGAAGATCATTAATAATAAAGTGGCCTCTCTGCAGGAGAAAATAGCCTCAAAGCCTTTCCCAGAAGACCTGGGCATCCAGAACGCAGATGACTTGGGGGAGTGTCTGAATGCCTACCGCCTGCTCTTTGGGGTGAATGATGAATCTCTCCAGCAGGTGGCCCAGACCCTGGGGACTTCCTTGGAGAAGTACAGGGCTGCCATGAAGTCCCAAGATCTGCTCACTGTCCCCTCAGAAAACTGGACACCTCCTTCGATGTATTATAAGGCAGCCTCTTCTTTACATTCAGTCCTCAGTTACTTCCCGTCCTTGGGTGACCCTGTTGCCCAGCACCTCAGAGAGGGGAAACACAGACACCTCCTTGAAAGAGTTGCTGAGGATACCAAGAACATCCTGGGGAAAGTGCTGACAGACTCCACCGTCTGAAGAGCTGGAGGTTCTGCAGGCGCCTTCTCGGGTGAACCAGGGCGTCTGGGTTCCCTCCTGGGCACTGGACCCTCTGAACTCTCCAGAGCTCAGCATCTCCACTTCCACTGCTTCTAAGTTCCTTGAGCTAATGAGCTGGCTTGCTCGCTTTGTACCCACATCAGCAGACACTGTGTTTCTACTCATTGTCATTTGTTGCATTATAACCGAATTAGCGGGGCTCCAATACGGGAGAAAGGATCTGCACAGGGTGACATAATCTCCTTCTGACACCCCCTTATCACAACGTTAATGTCATTTCCCTGAGACCTCTTGGTCATGCCCTGCTCCTTCACCCCTCGCCTCTCACTCCCTAGACTCACAGAGGCACATCTGGTGCAGAGGGGAGAACATCCCTGGGGGCAGATGATGGACTGTGTGTTTTTAGCTCTTCTCTGAGAAGTGTTGTGTGGTGGAGCCAGGATGCCGGGGCCAGTCTAGCTGCCTGTAAAGCTCTGCCTTTACTCTCTCCTCATCAGATGCCCAAACCACTTATATCCCCAATAGAACATGGGAGTGATGCCGGGGTTCTTGTTCACAAAGCAGAAGAATGAACTTCACGAACAGTCAAGGTAGGAGAGCAAGGTACAGGCTTTTATTTAGATATAGAGTGAAAGGACAGAGCTTCTGAATCATGCCAGGAGGGGACAAGACAGTCCCGGGGTGGTACATTGTCTAGGGGTTTTTATAGGCAGTTGAGAGACAAAGGGCTAGGGATGTACACCTATTAAGTGGTTCCAAATTCTTTTGAAGAAATACTAAGTTTCTTCTTAGTCTTCCAGGTTATTTACAAGAACTTTACTGATCTGATTCCCTCCCAGGAGAGCAGCTTCCTGGTATGGGAGCATATCACTCAAGGCTGCCTGCTTTGCTCCAAAGGCGGGCCGAGTCATTGTTTTACTTTTTAACTAATTGGATTTCAAGATGGAATCCTTCCTGCCTTATGTTGTTTGGGCTTGCAATAGTTTTGGGCTTGTTTGCTACATTGCCCAAGTTGCAACAAATCATTTGTTTAGGGTTGGAGGAAGGAAGGCAGCACTTGGGTAAAGTTAGAAAAATAAGTTGGGCTCCCTAGCAGGCCAAAGCAAATCTCACAATAGTTATCTTGTTTTTTTCCAGAGGCTCTCACTCTACTCTGTCTAAGCCCATGGTCCCTGTCTCAGAAGGACTCAAGGCCCACTGCTACTGGGACTGGCAAATTGATGAATGGAAAAGGAAGCCTGACTACTAAGTACCAACACTCTCCTGTCCAGCAGACTGTGGCTGCGACAGAGTATGGGGTGGGGTGGGCACCCCCTGGGGCCCTGGCGTTGAGCCAATGCGGCAGGTGGACAGTTTGGAGCTGGCTCCCGCGAGCATCAGGCCAGTTGAGCTGAGGGAAGGACTTGAGATCCAGGAAAGTGCCATCTGCTTTCCACCTGCCAGGCAGCAGAATCAGGCCACTGCCCAGCGGAGCATTCAGGGCGGGTGTGAGCGGGGAGCGCCACTCGCGTTGAGTGGCCCACAGGGAGATGGACTGTTTGGAGCTGGCTGCGGAGGTGCCTGGCCACCTGGGCTGAGGGGGGTGGGGAACCCCACCCTCACTTTCTCCAGTGAGAGCACTTCTGACTCCCACCCTCTGGCACCCTTCCTGCTGCTGGTGAATCTTTCAAACTGCCGCCTCTGCGTTGGGTCCCAGCAGGGCCAGCGGAGAGTGCCTTTGCTCCACAAGCGCAGGGGTCTGCAGGAGAGGGCTCCAACGGTCCCTGGTGTCCAGCCCCGTTAATCACCAGAACCCTATGCCACATGTACTCGTGTTCCCAGAGCAGATCTTCCGGGCCAGGTGTGCAGGATCCCTGAGTTTATTCCAGCATTGGGTCCTGATCAATCATGACTCTCCCTCTTTTGTCTCTCTCCCAGGTGTACACTGTCTGTTTTGCAGTCTTGGTCTTTTTCAGGGTTAGTTGTATTTGCTGTAGTTTTTTCCTCAATGTGTACGTGGTAGGTTTCTGCCTGCCATTCTACTCCCCCATCTTTTCAATGTCCTCTTCTACCAAAGTTTAAAATTTTCAGCTTACATGTCTTTCACCTGCTTGGTTAAATTTGTTCCTAAGTATCTTCTTGTTTTGATGTATTTGGAAATGGGATTGTATTCTTTATTTTTCAGATAGTTTGGGTTAATGTATAGAAATGCAACTGGTCTTTGATGTTAATTTTGTCTCCTACAACGTTTACTGAATTCATTTATTGGTTCTAACTATTTGGGGTTTTTTGGTGGAGTCTTTAGGGTTTCCTATATATAAGATCATGTCTTCAGAGGACAGTTTTCCTCTTCTTTCTGATTTGTATTCCTTTGTTTACATATTTTTCCTTCCTATAGCTCTGGACTTCCAATACTGTCTTGAATAAAAGTGAAGAGCCTTGGCACCCTTGTTTTGATTTTGATCTTGGAGGAAAAGTTTTCAGCTTCTTACCATGGAATATTATGAGAGTCAAATAATGGGCTTGCTTGCCATACAGGGCCTTTATTGTGTCAAGGTACTTTCCTTCTATACCAACTTGTTGAGAGTTTTCATAAGAAGTGGATGTTGAATTTTGTCAAATACATCTTTTGCACCGATTGAGATAATGTATGATTTATATACTTCATTTTGATAATTGGGTATATCTCATTTATTTGCACATGTTGAACCATCCTTAGATCCCAGGATAAATTCCAATTTAGCTGGACATATCCTTTTAATGTGCTGTTAAGTTTAGTTTACTAACATTTTGTGGATAATTTTGCACCAATGTTCATTAGAGATATTGACCTACAGTTTGTTTTATTGTGTAGGTTTCTTATCTGGCTTGGGTAAAGAGTAATGCTGCCCTTTTAAAATGAATTTGAGATTGTTTCCTTCTCTTCAGGTTGTTAGAGAATTTTGAGATACATTGGTGTGAATTCTTTAAATGTTTCAAAGAATTTTCCAATGAAGTCTTCTGCATCTAGGCTTTTCTTGGTTGAGAGGTATGTGATCATCATCTCAATCTCCTTACTAGTAAATATTCTGTTCAGATTTCCCATTTTTCATGACTCTTTCTTGGTGAGTTGTATTCACTTCTTCCAGGTTATCCAATTTTTTTTGCTTCTGGATTATCCAATGTAATGGCTCAGAGTAGTCTTTTATGATACTCTTTATTTGTGTGGTTTTAGTTATAATGTGTTCTCATATATCTGATTGTATTTCTTCCATACGTCTGTCTTTCTTCTTGCTTCTCTTAACTAGAGGGTTGCCAATTTTGATTATCTCATAAGAAAAATCAGTTTCATTGATATTTTCTATTGGATTTCTAGGCTCTAATTAATATATGTTCTAATCTTCACTGATTCCTGCCTTTTGCTCACTTTAGACTCAGTTTGGTCTTTTTGCTCCACTTCCTCAAGGCACAAACTAGTTTATTTAAGATCTTTTGTTTTTTTAATGTAGACATTTACAAATCCAAAGTTTTCTCTTAGAACTGCTTATTCTGCATCCTTTAAATTGTGGCATGTTATGTTTCCATTTTTGTTTACCTCAAAATATTTTTAATTTCACTCTTCATTTCTTGTCTAACTTATTGTTCAGGAGGATGTTGCTTAAGCTCCACACATTTGTGTAGTTTAGTTTTCTTCTTTTAATTATTTCTAGTTTCATATCATTGTGACTGGATAAGGTGACCAAAATGACTTAAATCTTAAGTTTATTAAGACTTTTAGCGTCCTCCCCACCATAGCAAACTGATGAAAGCCTGCAATGATGCCATCGATTGGAATCTCAAACCCACCCATCAGCAGGAAAATGCGGGCCTCTGGAATATACCCATCCTCATCACGGGCAGGAGGCAGGGTGGGCTGGGGGGGCTGAGTGCAGAGCCGGGGACTGCACGAGCCACATCACACAATAGGTTTTCTGTCCCAATCTTGAGATCTTTTCAAAATGTGCAGTTTGTGTATGTGCTTTTCAGTGACATTGAACTGGGTGATCTGGAAGTCTCTGAGTGTGTCTGTTTTATGATTCTCCCCTCTACAGTTGCCTTTATGTGAATTGACTCTTTTCAGGGCTAGTTTCCTGACCGCAGCCTAGGCAGCCCATCCTTCCCCAGGGCACCGGCCCAGGCCAGAAGGCAGGGACTGCCATGCTTCCCAACCTCCTGGCTAAGGAGGTTGCCCTGGGCCTCAGGCCTGGGCCCTCTGCAGGGTACACAGTGCTGCCTGCTGCTCACCCTGGCTCCCGCTGAAGTAGTGCGTCAGGGTGCACAGGTAGCCTTTGAACCAGCCCTGCTAGCCCAGCACCTGGGCCCACTTCCTCTCCCAGGAGGTTCCCCCCAGTCTCAGATCTACTGCATCAGGCACTCACTTTCCACCACTCTCTGTCAGACTAGTGACCATCTGGTCCTCTAGACACACAAGGGTAATTTACTCAGGGATGCCTGACCCAGCCTATCCCATACACATGTGTAAGAATAGCATAGCGTGGGACCCTGGGAAGGGCAGAGGGTCCAGTGTCTAGGTTATGAATTACCTGAGGTGTCCTGAGCTCATCGGCCTCAAGACCTTTTCCTGGTGCCCACTGCAGAGAGGAGGATACAGAGGCACAGGGAGGCTGTACCTGCCCTGTGGCCACACAGACGCTGTGAGCTGGGTCGGAGGCCAGGCCGTGAGGCTTCAGAGCACACAGAGGACTCCTGCAAGCCCGAAGGGAAACCACACTCATCCTGCCACCATGCACCTGCTGCTGGAGCACAAAGATGCTCTGGGATCCAGCCCTGGGCCCACCTTGCTAATTATGGTAGCTGGACAACCATTTCTGCACTAGAGATTCTGCATCTTTTCGCTCTGCAAGGCTAGTGGGTGGGCAGTGATGTGGGTGAAAGGCTGGTCGGGGCTGGAAGAGGTAGGTGTGCACAGGCCGCACAAATGGAGATGCACCTCTAGCAGCCTAGCTGGGCTCTGGGGGTCCCGGGGCAATAAGAGGGCTTCATATCCCTCTACATATTCCTGCACCTGAAACCAGGTAAAAGTAAAGGAAACAGGGAGGGGAACAGAAGCCATACTTCATGTTCCCCACATGCTCAGGACAAGACCAGATGTGGTCCCAGAGAGGGGCCATCTCTGGGGGAAGGAACCTGCACAGGCTTCTGTCCTCTGGGTCCCCCTTGTCTAAACACTCCTAGTTTTGCTAAATTTAATGCCAAAGAAAATCCCAGGGCATTTCACCCCTACATCTCTCAAGAGGAAGACTCTAAAAAATGTGGGCATTTTCTTACGTAACTTCAGAACCTTATGACATCTGACGAAATTAACTGTAAGCCTTGGTATTGCTTAAACACCCAGTGTAAGATTAAATTTCCGTGAAGGACTTCCATGTGTCCTTGTGGAGCTAGGCTCTGAAATCAGGACCCAAAGGAAGCTCACTCAGCCCCCTTCTGTATCCTGCACGCTGGGGGTTCATATCAGACATGGCTCAGTGGTCCTGGGGATGAGCTGTTCTCACATACGCCTTTGCTTTTCTGAAGCATCATTTAACTGGCTTCTCCATCTGTGGTATTTCTTTTGCATGGAAATTAGCTCTGGAGTCCACTTTGCTCTCTGTTTTCTAATACTCATTGATATTGAAGGAGATTTGCATTTCTTGTGACTTACTCAGATGCTGTTTATCATTTTGTGGTGGCTATTTTCTTGTCCCTGGAAGGGCTGAGGCTGTAACTGGGGATGTTTCCCTCATGTGAGAGAAGGAGGGAATGGAGTTGGACCAGGCCTCCTGGGCTCTCTGACGCTGGAGGACCAGGAGCCCTGTAATTGTGTGTCAGATGTTGAGTTGTGCTTTTTTCTTGGGTGGTGGTAAGGAATGTTGCTTAAAGATTTAATACAATTCTCAAAGTGCCTTAGGCCACAGAAAGTCTTAGAAGGTGCTGCCCAGATCCTTTCGGTGGACCAGTCAGGGATCCCAGTGATAGAGGAAGGAGAGGAAGGAGACTTCAGACATGCTAGAAGGAGGTGGGTAGGGACAGCGACAAAGACTGAGGGGCAAGAGTTACTAGGCAGAGAGGCCCGTACCTCAGCTCCCCACAGCACTGGCAGAGGTAAAATCCCACTGTCCATCTCAGGCTCCTGGAATCCGGTCTGGTTTTTAGGGCCTTGCCCATCTGGAGACAGCAGAGGATAAATCCAGGCCCAGCACCAAAGCCTGGACAGGGTCCTTCAGGCCCAGTGGGAATCACCTCGTCCAGTGAGGCCGAAGCCAGGCTGGACCAGCCAGATTAGTCCCAGTCACTGCGCTAGTGACACATGAGCACGTCACAGGCTCAGGCTGGGCCTGTCCCAACAATCTAGAGAGAAGGGGTAAGTCACATGTGTTAATTACTCATTTATGTGAACACACATATGGCCAGCCGACCACAGAGTCTGCCAAACAAGGGAGTAAAAACGGACTCTTCCTTCCTCTGGGCCATCACACACCTAGCCTCTGCCAAACATCTGATTCCTTAGTTCTCACAGAACTGACTTCCCTCCAACATTCCGTTGGTTCTGGGGTATTTGTTTTTCTCCTCTTTGGGAGAAAAAATATCTATAGAAGCTGGAAAAGGAATTGGATGGAGAAGGGGTTTTAGGGGCTCCACTGTGGCACTCATGGGCACCTCACACCCTCCCTCCATGGCTGGATCCTCTCCAGGTCTGTGGGAGGGGGCACAGGTGTGGCAGGTGTGAGGGCATGCGCTGTGCATGAACATGCAGGAAAGTTATAGATGGGTCAACTCCCCTGAATTGGAGGCTTCGTCCCACTCTGGGGTTAAATGTATTTTGACCTCAGCACTGGGAAAGTCAGGCTCAGATCAGTGGGACTCATGTGGCTCAGAGGGTGGTCAAAGGCCAGGGAGCTTTTGCCCCTCCTGCTACTCCATGAGCCTTGGTAGTGGGGTGCAGAGCCCCAGCATCGGGGGCCAGGTGTCCAGACCTGCAGGGAAGCATGGGAAGGTCCAGCACTTCCTCCCAGTCCACCTCACCTCCTCACTGCTTCTGTAGTTGCTTCCTCTACCCTCAGCTCTGGGCACCTCGAACTGGAGAAGGACAGCCTGGGTGCGAGGGTGCAGGGCTGCTCTGGGGAGGGCGGGACAGTGAGCCAGGGCCCCAGGGGCTGGCCCAGGACTCACTGTGATCCCAGACCCTCCCTCTTCCCTTCCCTTGTCCTTCACTCTCCACCCCAGGCTGCCCAGAGCATCCAACAGGCTTTGGAGTGTCACCTGGCAGTTGGAATCAGCTCCTCCCCCGGGACAGCCCCCCTGCCGCTCATCCTGGCAGGTGAGTTGGGGTCTGGAGACTTTTCCAGACCAGGCTCCACATGCTCCGTGTCTTGGGCTAGCTCTTCCCTGTCTAGTAGCCATCAAAGCATGATGTCCTGAGCTAAGGAGCCAAGAGCTCAGCCCTTGAAAATGGTTTCTTCTTCATCTTGGTGAGTGTGCATGTGTGAGTGCACGACTATGAGCATGCATGTATGTGCACGACTGTGAGTGTGCATATGTGTGAGTGTGAGCATGTGTGTGGGTGCACCTGTGCTGATGAGCTGGAAGTGGTCTTTGGAAATAGGGTTGGGTGAGGGACAGACTGGAGGGCTGGGCCCTGGAGCCCTGACCCCACTCCTACAAGCTGGACAATGAGGGGCTTGATCAGGGGAAACCTGTTCCAGAGCCAGACCCTGTTTCCTGAGCCCCCGCCCCTCTTAAGGCCGTGGCCCACACTCCAGGGTAAAGGAGGAGGGGGGGTCGGAGCCGGCTGCTCACAGGACTTGTGCATTTGCAGGGTGGGGTATGTGCCGCATTGTTTATCATCGCTTCACTGGGGATGGAAACCAACCCGCAGTCCGTCCCTGGGGGCTGGCTGCCCATGTGACAGTGCATCCGTGTACATAGACAACCGTTTAGCAGGAAAACATGAGAACACTCTTAGGTACTGACATGGAAAGGGCTCAATAGATGGTGTAGTGAAAATGGATGTCTGTTACAGTGCTTCTTTCAGAGAAAAAAAGAATTTTGTGTTTCCTTGTTTATGCATATGGAAACTATAGAAAACATCTCTAAAACATTTTTTACAGAAAATATTACTATTAGATATTAAAGCTGTTATGTAAAAAAGACATACAATATTCACAGATCAGAAGCTTCCCTGTTGTAGCTGTCAGGTCTCAATTATTCTATGGATTCAATTGAACTTCAGTCAGAACCCCTGGAGTATGTATGTATGTATATATTTATTTATCCATCTAATCTACTTATTTAAAATGGAAAAACTGAGGTGATAACCACATAATGTAATGCACCATTTTATTTTTTGCTTTTCCTTGTTTTTTTTTCACTTGAGCAATAGTTGACATACACATTAGTTCCACATATACAACATAGTGACTGGATAATTATGTACGTTATGAAACACTGACCATCTGTCACCGTACAGAGCTACTGCAATGTTATGGACACTATTCCCTGTGCTGTACTTTTCATCTCTGTGACTTTTTAATTTTATAATTGGAAGTTTGTCCCTCTTCATCCTTTCCCCTATTTCACCCATCTCCACACCCCTTTCCCCTCCAGCAACCACCAGCTTGTCCTTAGTATATATTCAGAATTTACCATTTAAAAATGACCAGTGGATGGGTACTTAGTACAGTCACAGTGTTGTCAGCCTCTACTTCCAAATATTGCACTGGAATGGAAATGTGAGAAACATTCCAAAACACATTCATCACCTGCAGTAAGCTACTGATCATATTTCCCCCTCCCCTGGTGACACCTGGATGTTTCCTAGGCCGGCTATAACAGAAAACCATGACCTGGTGGCCTAAAGCAACAGGAGCTCTACTCCCACAGCCCTAAGAACCAGGGGCCTGAAATCAAAGCGTTGGCAGGACCTTGATCCCTCCAAAGACCCTGGGGGGACACCCTCCTCCCGGCTTCCTGCTCCCCAGCTGGAGGCACTCCTCGGTGTGCGGTGGCCTCACTCCCGTGTCTGCCCCCCTCTGTCTTCACGTGGCCACCTGCCCTCCGTGTCTCTTTTTCTCCTTTCACAGGGACACCAGCCACTGGCTTAGGGGCCACCCTGATTCAGTACATCTTCAGAGACCCTTTCATGAGCCGTGTTCACAGGCACTGGGGCTGGGCTGTAGCATATCCTCCTCAGGACGCAGTTCGAGCTGCATTCTGTCCCTGTGGACTTAACCTGCTCTGGGTAGGAGATCTGGTGTCTCAGTGCACATTGCCATGCTGATTATAAAAGTCACACGGCTGCGTAAAGGGCCCAGAATCGGCCGGATGATTCCAGGGTTTCTGACTTGGGTTCCCTGTCCACCTCCCAGGAGCCAAGAACCCATATCCTTCTGCATCTTTTTGTGGATGGGGCAGAGGGCCCTTCCTGGGGGGACTGCAGGCCTGGAGGACAGGGTGGGAACTGAGGTCCTGGGCGGAGCTACAGGGGTGTGGCTGTGAGTAGCTTGCAGGGCCTTGGAATGGAAGGGGCACAGCCAGTCTGCTGTTTTTTCACTGTGTCCTGTGCCTTCCTGGGACCCTGAGGCAACCGCCCTGAGCTGACTCTGATGTCTCCCTTCAGAGAGTGTTTCTATCTTTTAATCGTCTATCCATAGATGATTAGAAAACTCCAGTCACCCTTGACTGTACCACCTCTGCAACAGCGGTTTTAAAATTCTGGCTGCATGGGAGCCCCACAGAGTGCAAGGGCTCCGAAACGCAGGTTGCTGGGGTCACCCGAGTCTCAGGAGGTCTGAGGTGGGCCCAGAGTCTGATTTCTAACCAGTCCGTGCTGCCGGTTGGGTACCACGCTCCGAGCAGCACCAACGCGCCCTCTTGCGGATCCCAAGTCTGATCCAGGCACGTGTCTTCCCTAAAGCCCCAGCAGCCGCGAGTTTGCGTGGGGCCCCTTCCTTCCAGACCGAGAGAAATACAGCATCTCCATTATCACTGGTCGTCTTACTTTAGAAAATAAGGAGTAGAGGGTCCCAGTTGCCCACTGATGGGGCCTTGGGCAGCTCCCGTCACTGTACTGAGCTGATCAGGGGTTCAAGGGTTCACGATTGTGTGTCCTTCAGAAGCTGCTGGACGAGGTGGGGGTGGATCTGATATCTTTGGCAGGAACATGTCCTGGCCCTGTTTGCTGGAATAATGAGTCATTTCCTTATTAATAATGCCCAGTCAGGCTTTAAACAAAAGAAAGGCAGAAAAGTTCACGTATGTGCCTTTGATTGGAAATGTGAGCTGTGAGGGCAGCTCAGTGAGAATAAAGGCATAAGCTTCTTAACCACTGAGAACAGTGACCTGTAGGTGGTTGTTTCTGTCTCCCGGACTCTGGACCTCCATGGAGAGCAGGGAGCACCGTCTGTTCTCATCTGCAGTCCTGGAGGAGTGAGGGGAGCAGGAGATTGGTGGTGGGGCAGGACATAATCCCACATCTCAGGGCCCCTGTGCCCTCCCATCCTGCGCAGCACTTGGGGGCCCTGTAATGATTTGGTGATTGTGGGGAAGGATGTCTGACTCTGCGCAGGCCATTCTGTTGGGTGCTGGGCGGCAGGCACCACGGCAGCCCCTGCTGGTCTGCTGTGTGATCTTTCCTCTTTCTTCCCCTTTGCCCCGTGGGCTCCATGCTCTCCATGTCCCCACCTCCCAGTTGGCCTGATCACAGACTTTTTCATGGGGTTCCTGTTGCTCCAAGGAGGACACAGATCCTCAAAGGGCGCAGAGGTCACATCCAGCCATTGCTAGGCTGGGGACCAGAATGGGGAGTCCTGTCTTGTACGTTCCTGACATTTTGTATTCTGTTTGCTGCACCAGGGTCCCTTCCTCAACACCCACTAGCCCCACGAGGGTAGAACTAACATGCAGAAAATCATGGGGAATTTCTAGCTAGGGAGGAAGTGTGAGAACAAGATAAGCGAGGAGTCAGGGCAAAGGAGAGCTGTGGATGTGGGTCACCATGTGTGAGACCAAAGGAGCATTTTATGCCCAAAGCAGCCCTTATTTTGGACAGGGCCTGGGGTAGAAAGGGGGTGGTCCGTGGGAATGCCTTTTGGGAGAATGCTGGAGGAAACCCCACATGCTCAGGCTACTGGGCTCGGCTGGCTCGGCAGCTGACAGTCCCCTTGGCCACGTTGTGGTGAAGTCCTTCCAGGTCCTGGAGGGTAGGTGCAGCCGCCACAGATCTCACAGCCCCTGAGAACCCTTTCCCTCTTTTCTTTTAAACTTATCTTTTTCTAACTTGAGAAAATGATTTCCTTTTCTGGGTCCTGCCATGCAGAAGGTTGAATAGGCCCTTCTCTCTAGATCATGGCCCAGCACTGTATTTGTTTTGTGTACTGCTAACTTGTTTTTAATATTAGCTCATTAGTGAATCATGTCTCATTCCTGTTCTGTCCTCTCTTTTGGCTCCTTTCCATGTAATGGCATTTTTCTTCTTGGATACATATTGTTAAATTAATTTTTATCCTTGAAAAGTCTGTGCTTTAGTTTGTGTTTTTATTTAAAATTTATATATCTGTAACAGGTTCTTTCTTAGCTTCTCTTACATCCTATAATCTATGCCCATTCTGTTGTGAGAATAGACACCACCGTGGGCTCTCCCAACCAGCCAGTGAGGCTTCTTATTTTGCAGGGTCAGGTCACCAAGGGAAACTTGAAAAAAACTAAAAGATTTTACTTCAAACTTGCAAATTGCATAGCACACCTGTGGCCACACAGTTAGGTCTCAGGTAGAGAGAGAAGGACAGAGAGAGCAGGGACCTCGGGTTCTGCTTTTATTGGGGTCCAGGTGTGGGCCTAGGGTTTCACAGCTCACTCTCTGCTGGTGAATTTAAAAGTGTGGGAAGACAAAGAACAAATGGCCCAAACAGTCAGTTACTGAAATCAACCAAGATCTTTAAAACAAAGGAGCCTCACGGCACATGTTGGCGAGGAGTCAATGTGAGCTACCCATCTTTGAAATGGATGGTATGGCAATCAAAGCTTAAGTCAGGCAGCTGCATTAAAAAAAGGAAAAAAAGCAACTGTCAGGGCTTATACTACTGGGTGCTCATCGTTACATCGCAGAGGCTTGTCAGACAAGACAATTGGCTATGGAAGGAGACAGAGGATGCATCAGAGGGGCACGTCGGGAATAACTACTAAGGATTGGATAGGACCATTCATTAAACATTTATAGAGGACCCACTGCGTGCCAGGCATTGAGATCAGCAATTTGCCATTAGTATAACGTTAGTAAGTCCAGCCCTGGACACAAAGTAGCTGGCCCACTGAGATGGTCTCATTTCTCAGTATAGAATACCAGACTCCCTTCCTTTATTTCCATAGGTAGATTTTGAGCGAGTCTTTACAATTAATCCAACATTTTGTCATGAAAGGTATGAAAGGAAGAGGTTAATCCAGGGCTGGGAGCACAGAAATCTCAGGAGGCCTGAGTCGGCACAGGAGCTCCAGGCCTGCCTGGAGGAACTCTCCACCAAGAGGCCAGCTCCCGGGCCAGGCTGGCACCAAGGATGCAGAGGGTCTGGGCCTCGTCATCCCAATTTGTCTCCCAACATCCATAGGTGTAGAACTAGGAAAAGCTGGTCTTTTCTGTGAAAAGCTCTTCTTTTTTAAGGAGAGCTTTAGCATCACTAGCCACAGTATCAAGGAAGCAATTTTGCAAAGAGAAGGTCTTTCTAAAGTACAAACCAGTGGCAAGGGGCCCCCCCCATGGCTGAAAAAACCATTTCAATACATTTCAACCACTTTTTCATTAGGGAATCTTTATCCTTCTCAACAGACAGCAAATGTGGAGACTTAATGTGCGACTTGAGTTTCCCCACTGACACATGCAAATCCTTGGCCATGGTTTCCAGGGATGCGTCATCCAGGGCAAAGTAAGACCGGTAGAGGGTTACGGTCTCCTCCACCTTCTCCAGATCACTGGTCACGCCCACAAAAGGGATGGTGGCCAATAATCCGGCCTTCAGTGTCTCCAGCCAGACCTTCTGCCTCAGGGAGTCCCTCTTCAGGTCAATGGCGTCCTCAGTGACACTGGCAGGGAGAGCATGAAGATGTGGCACTTCTGGGCTGGGAGCTCCCTCAGAAGTGTCATCACCAGGTTTGGGAAATCATAGACACATCAATGTTGGAGACCAAGAAGACCCGAGGGTGACTCACACTGGCCTCCAGCAGTTTTCCCTGACAGCTCTCGTGAATCATTTGTAGGATTCTCTCCTGATCGAAGGTCTGACGTTTACTTCTTTGTTCATTAAGTATATCACTGTCCACTTTTGTTCGAACAAAGTAGAAATTTTGCCCCATTTTTCCAGTTGCTTTGGCCAAGTGTGCATCATTTTCTCTGAAGCGTGTATCAGAGGTAATAATAAAGAAGTCATACTCATCAAAGTTCATTTTCTTCAGATATGTGTCTGGTGTAAAGGTAGTGGAACCAATGCCAGGCAGGTCCCAGAGTGTCACATTTGAAAACTTTGGGTGTTTCTATGCAGTTTTCTTTGTGGTGGTCTCCATCACCCCAGTGGGGGCTGCACCTTCTTCCTCATGCCCAATACCCCTCAGGGCATTGATGAAACTGGACTTTCCTGACCCAGTCTCCCCAGTCACAGCAATGCTCAGTGAGACATTCTCAATCTCTCTCAATGCTTCAGCGATGATGCAAATTGCTGTCTGAAGGCTCCCCTTCATCAGACATGAATGAATCAAATTGTTTCCTGAGAGAGATTTTCCTTTCTAACTTGAATGCCTTAAAAAACATTTCAAAGTTGAAGGTCAAATCATGAGCATTTGGGGCAGGCAATCTGGAGGAGGAGGACCGGCTCATGGCTGGTTTCAGGAGACAGTGCTAGAGGAAAGGGAGAAGAGGGAAGGTCAGCAACTTATTACATGCAGGGACAGCCTGGGCTGTGCTGTTATGGGAGAGGAGAACCTCAGCCCTCACCCCACACAGTAGCAGGGGGCACCTTCCCTTTTTTGATTTTGAGCACGGTCTTCTAGACATTTTCCCTCCTTGTACGCCCTTATTCATGGTCTGACCATCTTGTGGAATGCCTTCCTCCTTTAAGAGACCCTCAGTTCTTCAGGACCAAACTCAAAGCCTGATCACGCCACTCAGCCTTTTTACCCACTGGTGTTCCTTACCTCATTTAAGGATTCTTTAATAGTTTCATTTTTAAGAAAGTAATGGGCACACACAGTGACCATTCATTGGGACACTTTAGCTCCTGATATAAAGTATGTTCATCCCACTGTACTGCTCCCCAATCAATGTGTGAGACCCTCAGGAAAGTCCCCTAAGGGCCTGAAGACATCTGACATCTCCGTTTGACAGGCTTCACTTTGCATGTGACTCATATCCTTCCAAGAAGACATATTATGTATCTTTGTCAATGGTTGAAACCTAACGTGACTGCAAATTTTCTAGAAAACGTTTTTTCATCTACAAAGATTTAGGTGTAACAGGATGTTTTGGTGGGCTACTCTCTGGATTCTGGAGGAAAGTTCCACACACATACTTCACATAGTTAAGGCACCTTCTAGGTTCATCTGTGTCAGACTGCATTGGCCTGACTTTCCTAGGACCCCTTGTTTATCCCAGATCTCTTGATATTATATAAGGGATGCAGGAGTTTAGGTGGGAAGTGGAAGAGATTTCCTTGATGTTTTTTCATACCTGAACATGAGGGTCTTCTAACACTCAAAAGTATAAGCAAGGAACATATATGCTTTGGCCATGGTACCAACCGGGAATGTGGAATGGTAGTTATTGCACTCAGGGCTAAAAAGCACCTTGATTCAAACTTCAATCTGTTTGTAAACTGCTTTCACTTGCTTTTTAATGTCTCCACCTGAGAGAAGAGAAAACCCTGTCCATAATGTCCCAAATATGGAAATACAGCAGTGATGGAATAGAACCTATAGCTCTTAATTCCCATCCCAAAGTGAGCAGATCCCAGAGGATCTTCTGCACATAGCAGGATCTCTTGTCACCTCCATCAGTCCAAGCAGAACTGAGCTGGACCTGGTTCCTGGGCCTCTCCACACTGAAGACACATGCCTTAGATGGAGCAGTGACCAAGACACGTGTCCATTGGGTATTGCTTGTCAGTGCCTTAGTAAGGAGTTAAGGGCCAACTGAAACCCATTTGGCCAGCATTGGTTTCTAGTCTTCTACAATGTCCGTGTCTTAACACCAAAAGGAAATGCAGCAAAAGTGTTGCCAAATTAATTGTGACTCTATCAAACTAAAGAGCTTCTGCATATCAGTAAATGAAAATACAGCCTACTTAAGGGGAGAAATTCTGTGCAAAACATAAATCTGGTAAAGGGTTACTGTCCAAAACTCATAATGAGCTCAAACAACTAAATACCTTATAAACAATCTGGGTGTAAATAGAAAATATTTACAGATGGCCAACAGGTACATGAAATGCTGCCCAACATCACTAATCAGGGAAATGCAAATCCAAACTATAACGAGATACCACCTCACACATGTCATAATGGCTATTATGAAAAAGACAAGAAATTGCATGTGTTGATGAGGATGTGGAGAACAGGGAACCATTTGGCACTCTCGGTGGGAATGTAAAGTGGTACAGAAACTATGGAAAATGGTGTGGAGGTTCCTAAAAATTTAAAGCTAGAACTTCCATACCATGTAGCAATTCTACTTCTGATATTTACCTGAAGAAAAGGGAAATAGCCCCTTCAAAACATGTATGCCCACCTGTGTTCAGTGCAGTATTGTTTAACATAATCTAAGTGTCCCCTGATGGAAGAATAGATAAGGAAAACATGTTATATATGCACAGTGGAATATTATCATATATTATTCAGTTGAAAAAGGACAAAATCTTGGCATTTATGATGACATGGAGGAGGACCTTGATGGCATTATGCTAAATGAAATAAGTCAAAGAAGGACAAATACCGTGTTTTCATTTATCTGTGGAACCGTATACAAATAATAAACCAAAGTCTAAGTCTAGGATGTTGAGATCAAATTCTGGCTTACCCAAGATGGGGGTTAGGCACCGTTGAAGTAGATAAAGGGGGCCCAAAGGTAAAAATGTCCAGTCATAAAATGAATAATTCATGGGAATGGAATGTATGGCATTGCTACTATAGTTGATAATACCATATTGTCTGTTTGAAAGTTGCTAAGAGAGTAGATCTAAAAGGTCTTATCACAAGAAAAATAAATGTGTTGGGTGCTAACCATTCCTACTGCGCTGCTCATTTTGCCATATACACAAACATCAAATCATTTCGTTGTACACTGAAACTATTTAATGTCATATGTCAAGTATACCTCTATAAAATACAAATAAAATAAAAATAAAATGTACATCTTGCAGCTCAAAGAAGAAGGCAGTGAGTCCACAGCAGAAAATCTTCCTATATTTGGTATACTTTAGGGAAGCTGGTGCTGGGCGTGTGTCCGTGGTGAGAGGACTTAGAGCCTGCAGGACAGTTCTCCTGGGCGGAACCTTGAGTGAGGATGAGCCTTCTCTGGGCTTCTTGGGGCTGTGCAGCTGGAGGAAGCAGTCTGCCCCTTGCATGGGCAGCAGCCTCTGCACATTGTATCCATTTAGGAGATGCCCATGCCCTCTTTAAGCCTAGGGGTTGGCCTGGCAGGGCCTGAGAAAGGAAACCCCCACTGGGAAGGCTATATTTTGGCTGGTATGTCCCATTCTCAGTCTCCTGGAGGCTGAGGGAGAAGGTAAAGCCAGCACGAGGAGCAGCTGGGAAAGCGTGGGCACTCACCTGTGCCTTCACCTAGAAGAATGGGTCAGTCCGTATGGACTATAACTTTAAGTAGCCAAACAAATTTCCTGGAGGAAATCCCCTGAGATCCACTCCCCTTCACTAGGGTGACCTTGCCTAAACAATGCTTTTCCTGCTAACAAATCCATCTTCTAAATGCTCCTCTCTGCCTTTATAACCCTTTCTTTCTCTGAAGCTTGCCGGTGCTCTCCTCTGCTTGCTAGATGGGGTGCTGCCAGATTCCTCAATGCACAAAGCCAATTAGGTCTTCAGCTTTACTTGGCTGAATTGTGTTTTAAACAGGTTCAGTGGCAGCAGTGGGATATGAAGTGGACCTCTGATGGTATTCGGGGATGATGAGAAACACAGGCAAGGAATCCTGTGAATTCTTTTGAGTCCACTGTCTTTGTCACCATTTCCAAGTTCTGTTACTGACTTCCTGTCTGCTGAACTGCACTCTTTTGCATTCAAGCTCCCATTCCTCTGTTAATGGGTAAGTGCAGACTGACAGTAGGCTCTGAAAAAGAGCCAGTCCTTAGCACTTGTTTCATTCTACATCTCCCAGTTGTTTGGAAGCCTCTCCTGATCCCACCTGAAGTCCCCATTTACTGGTGTTGCTGGTTTAATTTCCTACCCAGTTCCAGTCCCCAGACCCCCTTTACTGGAGTCTGTTAGTTTAGTCCATACTGGATATTGCTGGGGTGCACACGGGGCCTTCCATTCTCCAGTCCACAGTAATGTCTCAACCCTAGTCCTTGGTTTTCTCCTCAGACTCCACAAGGTGAACTGTTGGTGGGAGCCGCAGTTCTCCCTTCACTTGCGGTCAGTCCACAGTCCCTCTTTGAGGCCTTGTGGTTGTTTGGGTACTGCACATGTCCATAGCTCTGTTTCCTCGGTACTAGGCTTAATGTGTTCATGAGATAAAGGCTTAGCTAAAAGAAAAACAATAAATAAATAAAAAGCGTGGCTAATAAAATCCAAAGACGTAAGCACTCTACTTTCTGGCACACATGCTTATTTTTGTCTAAAATCTATGGTCATGGAAGCTTTGAACAACTACAATAATGGCACATATTAATGAAAAACATCTTAGAATTATAAATGCCATTATGAGAATGTTCCCTTTGGGTTAAATCACTTAAGAAGTGCATTTAAAAGCAAAAGGACTTAAAAATTTTTTAAATAGCTGCATTGAAATTTCATTGCAAAATTCAGATAAAAAATTAAGAAGACACAATAGGTACCTAATACAGAAGACTTACGTAATTCCTAACACTTCTCTGTGTCCTTCTTTATTTGAATACTCTTTCTGTATTCTTTGTCTGAACTGCTGTAGCATGATTATAAACAAAATTCTGCCATGTTGGTGACCTTGGAACCACCTCCATACATACCTTGAAGGAGGGCCCCTTATGAGTCCCTCTAAGAGTTGATGAGACTGTGAGAGATTTTCTGGTGTGTTAGTTAGTCCCTTGAACATCCAAGAGAAAACTAAGATCTAAATAAATATAGAGGTAAGTAAATAAATATTCCAACATAGGTGGATGTGTATACTAATTCTTTACCATCTGCTTACAATCCAATTATTTAACGAATTAAAAGCAAGTGTCCTTAATGCAAATCAAAACCACAGTGGGATATAAACTCATACCAGTTAGAATGGCCACTCTCCACAAGACAAGAAATAACAAGTACTGGCTAGGATGTGGAGGAAAGGGAACCCTCCTACACTGTTGGTAAAGAAAAGGTACCCTCCTACACTGTTGGTGGGAATGTAAATTGGTGAAGCCACTATGGAAAGCGATATGGAGGGTTCTCAGAAAGTTAAGAATAGAAATACCATTCAACCCAGTAATTCCACTTCTAGGAATTAAGCCAAAGAAAACAAAATCCCTGATCCAAAAAGATATATGCACCCTTATGTTTATTGCCACATTATTTACAATAGCCAAGATATGGAAGCAACCTAAGTATCCATCAGTAGATGAATGGATAATGAAGAGGTGGTACATATACACAGTGGAATATTATTTAGCCATAAAAAGAAAAGAAATCCTGGCATTTGCAACAACACAGATGGACTTAGAAGGTATTATGCTAAGTGAAATAAGCAAGGTAGAGAAAGACAAATACCATATGATTTCACTTATTTGTGAAATATAAAAGCAAAACAAAACAAAATGAATAAAATAGCAGCAGACTAATAGACACTGAGAAGTGACTGTTGGTTGCCATAGGGGAGGGACTTTGGGTGGGTGGGTGGAGAACAAGAGGGGGATAAAAGGGCACAAAAATTCTCAGTCATAATACAAGTTGGTCACAGTAAGAGTAGTACATCATGGAGAATAAATGATTCTGTAACATCTTCTTATGTTGGCAGATAGTAACTGCACATGTGGGGGTGAGGATTTAATAATATGGGTAACTGTTGAACCACTGTGTTGTATACTTGAAACTAATATAAGCTTGTATATCAACAATACCTCAATTAAAAAAAGTTAAACATGGAAAAAAAAAGCTACTGTCCTTATTTAAAAAATTTTACAAAACCTTAAATGTAGCCCTTGAGGCAATTAGAAGTCCACCTATTCTTTTACCAATCCCCAAACTTCCCCTGTTTATCTCAAAAGGCCTGGAATTTATTTGCCTTAAAATACCAAAGTACTTCTTGGAGGAACTTGCATTCTGTCTGTGTTCCTTAAAGTTATAAATCTTATAATGTCTTGAAACATAAACACTGGCCACAGTTCTCTGAGAATGAAAAAAAAAAAAAGGGAAGAGGGCTTTTAAAAGTAGAAACAATTAAAGGGCTCTTGCCCACAACAAAGCCTCATAAGACAAATATGTAACTTAAATATCTCCTCCACAAATATTGGTAACTACAAGATTTCTGCATCTGTCTGCATGTTTTGTGGGTATTGGGAATATATGATATTTTCTACCTCCAAAATATTTGTAAAACTAATATATAAAAGAGATCTATTTAATCAGCTTAAAGAAAGCAAGCACTTATATAAATTATTTACAAATGTTCTCAAAAATAAAATAGAGTAACTTAATTCAAGATAATTTTAAATTCATGTGATCTGGCAAAATACCTAGAAAACTTAACTAAGGAGATAAAATATCAGTACTCTTAAGTCTATAAGACAGTGGTGAAAGAAACTGAAGAAGACATAAATAAATGGAAAACTATCCCATGCTCATGGATAGGAAGAATTAATTTTGTCAAAATGTCCATCTACAGAATAATCCTAAAATTTGTAGAGAACCACAAAAGACCCTAAATAGCTAATGTATCTTGAGAAAGAAAAAAGGCTGAAGATATCATACTCCTCCCTGATTTCAAATTATGCCAGAAAGCTATAAAAATCAAAACACAAAAATCAATATATATATATATATATATATATATATATCAATAGAACAGATTAAAGAGTCCAGAAATAAGCCCACATTCATATTTCAATATATGACAAAAGAGGCAAGAATACAAATGGAGAAAAGACAGTCTCTTAAAAAAATGGTGTTGGGAAAACTGGGCAGCTACATGCAAAATAATGAAACTGAATCATAGTCTTTACTCTGAACCATATAGTCTTTACTGAACCAGAAGCAAAAGTAAACTCAAAATGGATTAAAGACCTAAATATAAGACCTGAAACCATAAGATTCTTGAAAGAAAACAGACAGTATGCTCTTGAACATTGGCATTAACAATTATTTTCCTGAATATGTCTCCCCCAGCAAGAGAAGCAAAAGTAAAAATAAACAAGTAGGAATGCCTAAAACTAAAATCTTCCTCACAGCAAAGGACATTATCAAAAAACAGAAAAGGAACCTACTGAATGGGAGAATGTATTTATAAGTGATATATGTAATAATAGGCTAATATCCAAAATATTAAAGAACTCATACACTTCAACACCAAAAACGAACAAATAACCCAATTATAAATGGGCAAAGGACATGAACAGACATTTTTCCAATGGCATACGGATGGCTAACAGGCACAAGAAAAGATGTTCCACATCACTAATCATCAGGGAAATGCAAATCAAAACAATGAGCTATTACTTCATACCAGTTAGACTAGCTAGCATCAAACAGAGAAGAAATAACAAGTGTTCATGAGAATTTGGAGGAAAGGGAACCCTCATGCACTGTTGGTAGGAATATAAATTGGTCCAACCACTATGGAACATAGTATGGAGTTTCCTCAAAAAATTAAAAGTAGAAATACTGTATGATCCAGTAATTTCACTTTTGAGAATATAACCAAAGAAAACAAAATCACTAATTCAAAAAATTCACCCCATATTTATTGCAGCATTATTTATAATAGCCAATATAAAGAAGCAACATAAGTATTCTTTGAGAGATGAAGAATATATGTACATATATACAATGAAATATTACTCAGCCATGAAGTGGAATGAAATATTGCCATTTGTTAAAATATGGATGGACCTTGAGGGTATTATGCTAAGTGAAATTAGTCAGAGAAAGATGAAAACCACATGCTTTCACTTATGTGTGGAATCTAAAAATTAAAATAAATGAACAAACAAGACAGAAACATACTCATAAACTCAGAGAACAAGCCAGTGGTTGACAGGAAAGGGGACAGAAAGATGAGTGAAATAGGTGAAGTGGCTAAAGAGGGACAAACATAAAGTAAATGTTTCAGGGATTAAAAGTACAACATATGGAATATAGTCAACAATATTATTATAATAAGTTTGTATGGTCACACATGTAACTACACTAATTGCTGTGAGATTTTGTAATGTATGTGATTGTGGAATCCTATCCTGTACACCTGAAACTACTATAATACTGTACACATCAGCTATACTTTAAAAAAACCAATATCATGCACAAACTTTTGAAATACATATTTATTTAAAACTTAGCATCTTTAACATTCATATTAAGAACAAAAATAGTTTTCATTTATACTGTATGCATTATTCATTTCCAGGTATTCCAAGTTCTTAAAGTTAATCTTCACAGTAATACTACAATATAAACATATCATTAACAACTTCATCTTGTAGGTGAAAAAGCAGAAGAAACTCTGAGTTTTGTAATTTGCTGAAGGTCACAGATAACAAAGTGTCAGTACTTGGATTTGAACCCACAATGACTGGATCCAGAATCATACTCATACACTTGCACTATCCTGCCTCTGTATCCCTATATTTGTTTATTTCTTCTAAACCACTAACACACAAACTCAAAAAAGTTAAGCAAACTCAAAAACTGTAATTGTGGAACCAACAAAGAACAACATAGATCAAAAAAGATGACAAAAGTCTTTATGTCCTGATGATGGAAGACGACCCAAGAGGTGTAGTTATGCGATGAATGTCAGTAAAGTATCTGTTTGTTAAGAATATTCATGAAAATGTCCTCATTAGTTCTCTGGGTAGTTGGATTTCAAGTTTGGTGGGGTGCTTTCTTTTACTTTTAGCTCTTTTGTTGTCATTATTTCCTATGCAGTTTCAACTGGAATATATATATATACACACACACACTTACATAAACAGATAGTGGAGAGAACAACCCTTAATTAAAATAATTAAAATAAATCTACCGACTGTATTTATAGGTGGGAGGAGAGGTTTGGGTTACCTATAGAACAAAGTGACACTCTTTTCCACTCAAGCTAAAACATTGAAACTATCAGAATTATAAGTCACATCCAGTCAGAAATAATGTGTTACAAAACTATACAAGAAACAAGGGAGATGACTCCAGATATTCAAAATTAAAACATAGCACCGTCTTCCTCATGTATGTGTATGTTATGTATGTGTGTTGACCATCAGTATATGAAAAATTAGGCTACAGGGTGTTAAGAAGTTAATACTAATGTGCCAATTATATCATACTTTGTACTCAAGAGATATGTAGGCACATTTATGTCTTTGTTTTTTAGTTTAGATATGATACAACTTCAAGAGTTACTGAATACTTCAAAAGACTTGGGAGTCATATATATCAAATACTGTGGTATGTATGTGTGTTTAAAGGGAAGACAGAATTACATTGCCTTAGAGTTACTAAACTAGGAGGTGGTTTGCCAATTCCAACAAACATTTTGCTGTCTTTATATTTAGAGGCTATGCTTGGGTAAATCTATTCAGTTTAGAGAAGAAATCATGTTACCGTAACTATAACAAACCCTGAAGTTAAATTTTAGTTCCCACAATTTCAAGTATTTGTCAGTAATAATTTGCTCTCTACTCATTCCTAGTTAAATGTTGCAAAAATTCCTTTGGCAACTTCAAGTAAAATATCTTTAAAGAAATGTGTACTACTGATACCTCTATGAAAAAGTGTTTATAAACTGGTCATTTTTTGTTGATCAAATGAAAGTCACATAGATAAGAGAATGTTGAACAAGGTTATAGAAGAGGAATCTTTGAAAAAAGAATTTTAATAATGGTCAAACTGGCTGAGATTAAAATGCATTTACTTAAGAATATGTGTTAGTGGGGGAGGGGAAAATATGGTGGAGCAGGAAGGCAAGGCAGAAACCTCTTCCCACACACACACCAAGGAAGCAACTACAGTAAATACAGCTAACCCTGAAAACGACCTGCAGACTGCAGGACAGACCACCTACGCCTGGGGGAGAAGAGAAGACTGCACAGAGAAGGGTAAAGTGGCAGTGCAACAAAGGAGTGGGACCCCAGCCCTTGCCCATCCCAGCCCACAGTCAGGAGGAAGAGGAACCAAGCAGAGAGAGGGGAGGTGCTCAGGACTCTCCATACCTGGCCCTGGAGATCTGCTCTGGGAACACAAGGCTGCATAGCACTGGGTTTTGATGATTAGGGAGGCTGGACACCAGGGACAGTTGGAACCCTCTGGGAGGCTGAGCCACTCCAGTTGCTTGTGGAGGACAAGCATGCTCTGCTGGTCCTGCTGAGACCCAGAGGAAGCATTTGAAATATTTGTCAGCAGCTGGAGGGGTGCCCGAGGGTGAAGGTTGGATGGAGCTCTCTCCACAGAAGAACGGGAAGGTGGATGACACTTTCTCATCCTTCCCTTGACCCAATAGGTGAGCACTCTCAGGAGCCCCAGACACTCCAACTCCTCACTGGGGGCTCAGCCATGATATGCTTCTGGCATACCTCTGGTCTGCCAGCTTACCGAGCCCAGTGGTGTCAGACTTAGTTACCTGCCAGGCAGAGGGTGGCTTTCCAAGTTTTCTCAGCCCTGTCTCAGCCCAATTAGAGAGGTACCTGCAGGATCCAGCTCCAAGAGCCCCTTCCTCCTCGTGGGTGGCCAAGCCTGGTGCTGGGTTTTGCTGCCACCAAGGCGGACTTGCATGGCTCACATCCACTGTGCAACTCACCAAGACAGTGCAGCCACACACCCTGCCACCACATGACTTGCCTCACTGCAGGACTGTCTCAGAGCTGTATGACTGCCCCACCCACCCCTTAACCCAGCTGCACCACCATATGCTGGGCAGGCAGAGGATGGCCCTGCCTACAATAATCCCAGCAGAAGCTCCTGCTTTGACACAAAAGAGCTGGCTGAAGTAAACTGCCAGCCTCAGGGGAAAGAGATAGAAGACAAAAAGGTGGCCCTGCCCACTGCCCACCAACAGCAACTGGGGCTCCACCACGAAGGAGAACCAGGCACAGGAGAGTAGAGTCTTGAGCTTCTGGGAACCACAGGACGTCTTTTTCATAAAGCCATTACTCTCTAAACCAGGAAACACAGACGATCCTTCTAATACAAAGGAAGAAACATGGAAACCCTGACAAAAATGAAGAGGCAGACGAATATGTTCGAAACAAAACTACAGGATAAGACATCAGAAAAAGGGCTAAATGAAATGTAGTCTTCTTGATAAAGATTTCAAAGTGACAATCATGTATCAGCAGATTTCTCTGCAAAAACTTCACAGGCTAGAAGGGAGTGACATGAAGTATTTAATATATTGAGAGGGAAGAACCTACAAGCAAGTATCCTCTACCCAGCAAAGTTATCACTAAGAATTAGAGGATGAATGAAAAGTTTCGCAGATAAAAGAAAGTTAAAAGAATTCATCACTACTAAACCAGCCACACAGGAAAGGACCAATCACTTACTAAGAAAGCATAAAGTTAAAAAGAAAAACAAAAGTAGTAAAATCAACCATACACAAAATCAGTCACCAATTTTCTTGATGAATATTTTAAAGTAAAAGTCATAAATATGCTTACTGATTTGCAGAAAAGTATTTAAGCTCTCAGAAGGGCTTCAACAAAGAGATGAAGAGCTGAAAAAGAACCCCTCAGAAGTGAGTAATACAGGAACTGAAATGAAACATGCAATGGAGGGAATGAAAAATTTAATACAGACTGCTATATAGTTAGGAAGCTATCCTTGAACTTCATGGAAACCACAAGCCTAAAGCCTATAATAGACACACAAGAAATTATAAAAGAGAAGTCCAATCACAATACTAAAGAAAACGATCAAGCAACAAGAGGAGAGTATAAGAGAGGAAGAAAGGAACAGAGAGGAACCATAAAAACAAAAGAAAACAATCAACAAAAGGGCAATAAGTACATACCGATCAGTAATTACCTTAAATGTAAATGGACTGAATGCACCAATCAAAACATAGAGTGGCACAATGGATATAAAAACAATACCCATCTCTGGGCTGCATACAAGAGACTCATTTCAGACACAAAGTCATATGCAGACTGAAAGTGAAGGGATGGAGAAAGATATTTCATGCTGCCGGGGCCTACCGGCAGGAGTTGAACAGTTCCTGAGTGGGGGCGTCGGGCTGTATATACAAGACGAGAGGAGGGCAAACTGTCTGGTGCAGAATGCGAAGAAGCTTTAGTCTGGCATGGCTTATATACACATGAATTGCCTACAGATTAGATTCACATGCCCTTAATTCAATCACTTAAGTATTGCCTACAGATTAGTCCAATCAGACATTAATTCAATCACTTAAGTCACATACGCCTGGGGGTATCTGGTCCAGGGGGCAGGCCTTAAGATAAGACCTCCCTACCTTCCTGAGATACTTGTTCCTGGAATTTAGGAAACTTTTGGAGGTTTCTTTCAGAGTCAGGCCTGGTTCAGGCCTCAGATGGAGACTAGGCACAAAAACATAATCAATCCTGTCCTGTACTCTTGCTCCTTCTGTCCCAACCGCTCTCCATATCATGCAAATAATAGGGAGAAAAAAAGCAGTAACAGTTTTTATATCAGAAATTATAGACTTCAAAACACAGAAAGTAACAAGAAACAAAGAAGGACATTCCACAATGATAATGAGGTCAATCCAACAAGAGGATAGAACCATTATAAATATCTATGCCCCCACCATAGGAGCACCTAAATATGTAAAACAAATACTTACAGAATTAAAGGGGAAATAGATTGTAACTCATTCATTTGAGGAGGCTTTAACACATCACTCATATCAGTAGACAAATGAACCACGCAGAAAATAAGGAACAGAAGCACTGAATAACACATAAGATAAGATGGAATTAGCAGATATCTATAGAACATTCCACCCCAAAGCAGCAGGACACACATTTTTTTCAAAAACGTACTTGGAACATTCTCCAAAATAGATCACATGCTTGGCCACAAAAAGATTTAAATTGGATCAAGCAACTTCTCAGACTACAATGATATGAAACTAGAAATAATTTACATAAAGAAAACAAAAAGGCCCACAAACACATGGAGAGGAAATCAGATGGTATGTGGAGACAACTGAAAACAAAAATACAACAGTCAAAACTTTGTGGGATGCTGCAAAAGCGGTTCTAAGAAGGAAGTACACAGCAATACAGGCCTACCTCAAGAAACAAGAACAATCCCAAATAGTCTAAACACACAGTTAAATAAACTAGCAAAAAGGAACCAATGAAACCTGAAGTTAATAGAAAGTGGAACATAATAAATATCAGGGCAGAAATAAATAAAATAGAAAAGAAAAAAACAATAGAAAAAATTCAGTGAAACCAGGGACTGATTCCTTGAGAAAATAGACAAATTTGTCAATAAAAAAGCCATACTTACCAGGAAAAAAAGATAGTACACAAATAAACAAAATCAGAAACAAGAAATGAATAGTCATAATGGATACCACAGAAATACAAAGAATTATTAGAGAATTCTATGAAAAATGATATGCCAAAAACTTGGACAACCCAGAAGTAATGGACCAATTTCTAGAAAACTATTACCTTCCAGGATTGACCCAGGAAAAATAGATGCAAACCCTGATCACAAACCTCTCCTTAACCCTTGAAGATATTTCAGAATCCCTTGCTAAGACAATAGCTGACCGATAAAGATCATTAGACTCTCAGGCCAAAGTCGTTCTTAATAACAGAATAGCCCTGGATTATCATTTAGGTGAACAAGGTGGTATCTGTGGCAAAAAAAAACAAAACACTTGCTGTACCTGGATTAACATTTCTGGGGAAGTGAAAGTTAATTCCTTAAGATCACCAAGCAAGCCACTGGCTTAAAAAGGTGTCTCCTTAGCTGGTATTTCTTTGATTTATCTGATTTTGATTGGTTTGGATCCCTGGGGACCATGGCTCCTAAGTGCACTGCACACACTGAGAATTACCCTACTTAGAGTAATCATAAAAAAAACTCCCTCAATTTAACTGCTTAAACAGAGAGTAACTGTGTCTAAGGATGTCTCTCATCTTATTTATGGAGTAAAACATCCCCTCTTATATCAAGGCTCAGTGAATTGTCCAAACATAGTCTCGGTAATATTGGGTTAATATTTTCAGAACTGTCATGTGCTTATGAAGGGGGTCTCAATAAGCCCAAAGCAATCACCTAGGGGTTGTAAACAACATTTGAAATGCCAAATGATTCCTCCCTTTTTTTCTGTCTTCTAGAAAAAAATTCTTCTGTAGACAAATTCTTCCTTTGAGTGCCTGCTGTGTGCCAGCCCCTGTTCCAGCACTGGAGCTCCAGTAATGTTAACCCCTGATTTCCTACTGCTGGCTTTCCAGGGCGGAGGTGAGGCGGGTGAGGTTAACTAGAAAAATGTTGGCCAGCTTGATCTGATAAGCAACTTCCTGTCTCAGGACTCAGCCCTTTTTCTGGCTAGTATCTAAAGGTTCCATAAACCCTTTAATTTCACAGTACATTTTGTGGACTTTTTAAGAGATAAGCATGAATGCATTACCACATAGTTTTCCTGGATACACATAAACACTACTAAACACAATGAAGATGAACTGTGGGATGTACATTAAATTGAAAATACTGTGGTATTCTGTCATGGGGGTAGGAATGGAATAGGGGGAAGGACATTTTTAAGGTGGGCTTTAGTGTTGTAAAAGACAAGATAATTAAAAAATGGCACTCCTGTCATTTTCTTAGGAGAGAAACTATCTATTCCGGGGGTGGGGGGAGCTCAGCCTTCCCTGCAGCCCTTTACAAACACCTTCTCCCCCTGGGAATTCCGAAGAGTGGTGAGCAGCTCATCCTCTGTTCCACCTACTCAGCTCCTGAGACCTACAGAACTTAAGACCTACAGAACAACATACCCACAGAATACTCATAGATTTGCATGCACACCACACACCTGTCCCCTGAGCTCCACACTGCAGACTGGTCCTCCTCCAGGCAGCCCTCCATGAAGGGTCCTGAGATGACCCCAAAGCAGCCTCTCCTGCACATGGTCCTGATCAGATATATGTACACACATAACACACACCTTCACCCCAAACAAACTCTTTACAGCCCCTTCTTCAGTCTACTTGTCACATCTTGTTAACCTGACATTTACCTTCTGATTTCTCAGGCTCATGACAGAGTTCTCTGTCTGCAAGCTGCTCTCCCAAAGCTCCAACTGAAGCTCTCAGTCTGGGTTGAGGTGAGGAGCTGGCACCATCATCTACCTCCAAAACCTAATCTCCCCCACATACATCCACTTCCTTGGTTATTAGCCTGTCCCACATCATCCATTAACAAATACAAGTTGACAACTCCCACATTTCTATCTCCACCCAGGCCTTTCCCCTGAATCCAGACCCACACATCCTAAAATTTATGCAGTATCTCCTTTTGTATTTCTAGGATGGCCTTGAGTAACTGATCATGGCCAAACCTATCCAGAGCCCCTTCCCCCTCCTCCCATAGTCTTCTCCCTTCTAGTTAATGGCGATATCAGCCTCCATTTGCATGGGGGTCATCTACACAGTCTTCATCATTTCATGCTTCGTATCCATAATCTTGTGGCTTGATCGTCCAAGTCTATGGAGAATCCGTTCTCTTTTCCCATTCCCATCACTATGGCCCTGCTCCAAACCACCATCATCTCTTCTTGGGAGACTTGCAGATAGCTTTCCAGAGTCTAATGCAGGTGGAGACTTTCTCTGAACTCCCTGTATTTGCAAAAAGGCAGATCCTTCAGAAGTCAATCAATTGTCTCAAATCTTCTCCGTAGGATTTCATCAACATGGGAAAAGTAAATCATCACAGGAGCAGAGAATAGAAGCGCGCACACACACACACACACACACACACACACATGACACACATGAACAAATGTCTTCAGTAGCTATCCTGTCTCCCATCTTCTCTTCCAAGGGTGCATTCATCCTTTCCGAAGAACCATTTACTCCCCACTAAGAGGCCTGCATCCCTCGCCCCTTCTATTAATATGACAGATGGGCTCCCAAATCTCACAGCTCTTTGGGAACTCACATTTTTCCTGTGATGCTTGCATGCATGTCTCTTAAAAATTAATACATTTGTGCGATTTTCTCCTGCCTATCTGCCCTTTGTCAGATTATTTCATGGACCTAGTTATGCAACTTAGGGTGGGGTAGAGGTAAGAGATTCCTCCCCTGCCCTGCCTCTGCCCTGGCCCATCCTCAGGCAGTCTCACCACAAATAGCAACCAGTGACCCGCCTATAGGACTCTCCTGTGTGACCACCTGCCAGGGGCTCCCCCTCACTGCAGAGCAGCCACACTCCTCGGAGGGCCCCCCGTGCCCTGTCTGCACTCCTCCATGTCCTCCTTCCCCTCTCACTTTGTTTTGTCCCCGTCACCAACCTGCTGTTCCGAGGAGCATAAGCTGAGCCTCTGCTTTCTCAGAGAGGGGCCGTAGCCCTTCCTGCCAGCACAGGTGGAGAGATTCACTTACTGAAGGGCGGGGTTTACCCTCCGTGGACTGACTCATCCCAGACACTTCGGTGTCCCCTGCCTCCATCCCCAGGGGTCCCATTTACCATGTTCCTGAAGGGTGTGCCCAGCACAGCCGCTCAAGTGCCTCAGGGGGCTGGTCTCTCCGCCACCTTCCCCGGAGGATGGCTACTTGTATATTCAGCCTGTGAGCCACCACATAGGAGGAGAGGAGCATCATAGAAGCCCAAGGGACAACTGGACACGGGAAAGGTTTCAGAATGCAGGGCATGGGTGATGAGGGATGAACACATCTAAATTCCATGTCCCAAACAAATTTCAACCACATTAATTCCTGTGCTATTCAGACTCTACCTCACTATAGATAGTGTGTGCTTTTGTTAAAAGTTTTTTTTTTTTTTTTTTTTTTAGCATTATTAGTGTGGGAAGACTGGGGCAGAGCTCCTGGTAGGATCCCCAGACCTTGTCTTTTACCCAGTGAGAGTGTATCCACTGATGTGAGCAGAGGGAGAAATTGGTGGGAGTTTGGGAAATTCATATTATTAAAATGTGAGATGTGTTTATAGACAAATACTTCTCATTTCCTCTTAATAGATGTGCAAGGACATTACACAACAATCTCCACCTTCAGATGAAGGATCTGGGTGAAGAATCTCTGTGGTTGAGACATGTGCCTTGAAGCCTTGCAAGGTGGCCTGCCAGGCGTCACTAGGAGCCTGTCTCCCTGGTCGTGGGCACGTTCTCTGCCCTCCTTCACTCTCTGAGCCGCCTGAGAGGGAGGTCTGGCCATTGTAGCAAACCACAGCTCTCCACCAGCCAGCCCTGCCCCTTAGCCCTCCCAGCACAAAACCAGACTCCCGTCACTGCAGCTATTAAAGTGTGCTCACTCACCAGCTCAGGAGAGAAAAGAAATCTGTGGTGTTACAGGTCGGATCCAAATGTTTCCAGTAAAAGACCAGAAAATGCTGAATCTCGTGAAGTGCTCTCTGAAGGCCTGTCACAGGAACAGTCCTCTCCTGGGAAATGCAGACACTGGGTCCTCCTGCTGTCGGTGCAGTAAGTAAGGGGCCGCCGGCAAGTCCCTGTCCTCTTGGGCTATGCGGCCCAGTGTGTGAGCAGCAGGAAGGAGCCCAGCCTCTGACTGAGCTCCACCTTCAGAAAGACAGGCTCAGAGCTGAGGGCCCACATTTACAGGAAATGAAAATGAAAGCGCTGCAATCATGTTTATGTTTTTCTCCATAGCACAAGCATTTCTAGGAAAAGGTTTGTGACTTCTGGTGGCCCACAGAGTGCAGCGAGGGCTGAGCGGCACTAAGGGCCAGAGGAGGCAGGTCTCCAGTGACCCTGGCAGGTACCTAGCCATGCGCCCAGGGGGGCACTGGGAACAGGGAGGGAGAATGTAATCAAGTTTCCAAAGCCTCCTCTGAATGAGAAGGCTTTCCTATGGGAAAGGGAGGAGCTACAACATTCTTTGCCTTCCTGTTTCTTTCCTTTGCAAGAGTGCTGCAGGAGCCTCCCTCAGTGCCAACACTTGGGCATGGAAGACCCCTATAGGTCACAGGGGCATATCTGAAAAGTGAGTCAAACTACTAAGAGGGGCTTTGGGAAAACAGGGCAAGACAGCAAGGAGGCACATGCCGACGGAAGAAGGAAGTTTATGGGGGAAATACCAAAGTTTCTTTCAAAAAGAAAAGGGGAGGGTTTGCGGTACCAGGTAAGATTTAGTTCATGCTATATAGCATTTAGATGGTGCTGGCACGTGAATAGATCAACCGACTCACAGCACAGAACACAGAGCCTTCACTGGACCCAGCCATGGATGCAGTTGTTGGATGAGAGAAGTGCCTGGTATAGCTTGGGTAAAGAAGGTATGACTAGTAAGTGGAAATGGACAAACTGGTTATCCTTACGCGTGGAGGTTCCTGAATCCCTACTTATATCACTATGACAATCAGCTCCAAAAGGATTAAATTGCAAATGGAAAACTCCAGGAGAAAATATAACTGTCCTTAGCAAGAGATTTCTTAGAGACTAAGATGATGACTATAAAAAACTGAGAAACATGATACCTTTAACTAGAAGACAATGAAAAGCTTTAGCTCATGAGAAGAAGTGTTTAAAAAAGTAAAAAAAAAGTTTCCACAAATCAGGAGAAGATATTTGCAGAAATGCTGACAGCTGAGTTCAATGGAAAGAAGATATTTTAAAAATTCTAGAAATTATTAAGAAATCACAAACATACATTCCACATACAAAGAACTTCAAAGAATAGATGCAAACTCATGAATGGAACTCACAGCCAGATGCTGATGCAGATGAGCCTACAGAGACAGCTAACTGAAGTCCTCAGTAGAAAAATATGAAATACCTCTGAGTCTCAGCTACCCTTGCAGTGATAGGGACCTTTCTAGTGGGTGACAGAAAGCCCCCCCAAATCTGAGTGTCCCTAAGACTTGGCTGCTCCCTGTTGTGAAGGTCATTCTGGGGGGAGCTGACACCCATTCAGTAGGCTCAGGTCAGGAATGGCTGCAGCACCCAGGGGGATGGGGTCTGATGCCCCTCCGCCCACACCTCACAGTCCATAAAGTCATGCCTCTATCTTCAGGGGAATGGGAAATTAATTGCTTCCTATGTCCAGAGCAGAAATCTTCTCTATGCAGACAGAAAATGGCATGATGATGGGATTAAAAAATATTTAGGTGCACATTTACATGAACTAACACATGCATGCGTTAAGTGCTGCCTCGTTCCTGACTCCCTTGTTTGTTTGTTTTGAAAATTTAGTTTGAGGTTAGAATTTAAGTATCAGTTATTAATGAAGGACTGACATATCAGGGAACCTGTAGGTAGTGGGAGAAAGGACAGGTGGACTAAAATCCCTACCCCTCCCTCAGTCCAACTGGCTAGGCACTTAGAGGAACCAGCTCCAATTTCTCCATCTCCTTTGTTTCAACTCAGCCCTGCAGTAGGACTCCCCTGCACACCTGTACCACCCAGCCAGCTAAGGCCAGCAGCATCTGCCATTGCTGACTGGTAGGCAGAGGGCAGCCCCACATATAACAATACTAGCAGAAGCACCATATGGCCCACAAAGGACATGCTGAGGTGAGCTGTCAGCCTCTGCTTGTGAGATCAGCCACTGGTAGGAGATAGGCATAAAAGTGGCCCTACCCACATCCCACCTGCAGCAACTGTGGCTCCACAGAAAGGAGTAACAGGTTCTGCTGAGCAAAGAATCATGAGCTTTTGGGTCCCACAGGACACCCACTAAATAAAGCCATTACTGAACAGACCAGGAGGCATAGTGGATCCATCTAACACAAAGGAAGAAACACAGAAACCTGACAAAATGAAGAGGCAGAGGAATATGTTCAAAACCAAACTACAGGATAAGACATCAGAAAAAGGCCTAAATGAAATGGAGATCACCAATCTTCCTGAGAAAGATTTTAAAGTAACAGTCATATATCAGCAGATTTCTCAGCAGAAACTTTCCAGGCTAGAAGGGAGTGACATGAAGTACTTACTGTATTGAGACAGAAGAACCTACAAGCATGTATCCTCTACCCAGCAAGGTTATCATTCAGAATTGGAGGAGAAATGAAAAGTTTCCCAGATAAAAGAAAGTTAAAAGAATTCATCATTACTAAATCAGCCACACAGTAAAGTATCAATCATCACTTACTAAGCAAGTACGAAGTTAAAAACAAATACAAAAGTAGTAAAATCAATCATACACAAAATTCGTCAACAGATATGCAAAAGTTGTAGATTATGATATTTTATACACAAAGTATGGGGGAGGAAGAAGAATAAAAAAGTAGTTCTTTTAGATCGTGTTCAAAATCAAGTGAGCATCTGCTTACTATAGAGCATTATGTATTTAGGAAACTCTGAACTTTATGGTAACCACAAAACTAAAGCCTAAAGAAAGGAACAGAGAGGAGCTACAAAAGCAACAAGAAAACCATTCATAAAGTGTCAATAGGTACATACCTATCAATAATTACCTTAAATGTAAATATAGTAAATGTACCAATCAAGAGGCATACAGTGGCAGAATGGAAAAATAAACAAGAGCCCTTTATATGTTGCCTACAAGAGACTCATTTCAAACCTAAAGTCATACATAGACTGAAGGTGAAGGGATGGAAAAGATATTTCATGCAAATAAAAGGAAGAAAAAAGCAGGGGTAGCAGTACTTATATTAAATAGGTACTTATATCAAAACACAGGAAGTAGCAAGAGACAAAGAAGGACATTCCATAATGATACAGGTATCAGTCCAGCAAGAGGATATAACAATCCTAATATCTATGCACCCAACATATGAACACTAAATATATAAAACAAATACTAACAGACCTAAAGGGAGAAATAGACATCAACACAATCACATTAGGAGATTTTAGCACCCCACTTATGTCACTGGATAGATCATCCAGACAGGAAATAAAGAAATAGAGGCATTGAATGACACATTAGACCAGAGGGACTTAACAGATATGTACAGAACATTCTACCTCAAATAAACAGGAAACACATTTTTCTCAAGGGAACAGAGAATGTTCTCCAAATTAGGTCACATAGAAGGACACAAAAGAGTCTTAATAAGTTAAAAATGTTTGAAATTATATCAAGCATCTTTATAGACCACAATGGTATGAAACTAGAAACCAATTACATGAAGAAAAAAAAAACCCCTACAAACCCATGGAGGCTAACAACATGCTTCTAAGTATTCAATGGATCAATGAACAAATCAAAGAGGATATCAAAGAATACATGGGGACAAATGAAAAGAGAAACACAATGTTTCAAAAATATGGGATTCTGCATAAGTAGTTCTAAGAGGGAAGTACAAAGCAATACATGACTACCTCAAGAAACACAAACAATCCCAAATAAACATCCTAAACTCACAACTACAGGAAATAGGAAAAGAAGAATAAACAAAGCCCAAAGTCAGTTGAAGGAGGGAAATAATAAAGATCAGAACAGGGACTAATAAAATAGAAAATAAGTAAACAATAGAAAAAAATCAGTGATACCAAGATCTGGTTCTTTGAGAAAATAAAGAAAATAGACAAACCCCTTGCCAGACTTTTAAGAAAGAAAAAGAGAACACAAATAAGCAAAATCAGAGATGATAAAGGTGAAGTAACACTGACCCAACATAAATTAAAAGAATTAAGAGAATTCTATAAAAAATTATATACCAATAAAAGTTAGACAACCTAGAAGAAATGGAAAGATTCCTAGAATTGTACAACCTTCCAAGACTTACACAGGAAACAACAGAAGATATGAACAGAACAATTACCAGTAATGAAATTGAACTGGAAAAAAAAAAAACTTGCTGCAAACAAAAGTTCAGAACCAGACGGCTTCACAGCTGAATTTTACCAAACATATAAAGAGGAGCTAATACCCACCCATCTTAAAGTATTCTAAAAGGCAGGAAAGGAAAGAATACTTCCAAACTCATAGTATGAGGCCAGCATCTCTCTAATACCAAAAACAGACAACGACAGTACAAAAAGAGAAAATTTGGGACTAATATCCCAGACGAACAGAGATGCAAAAGTCCTCAACAGAACACTAACAAACTGAATTAAAAATACATCAGAAAGATCATCCATCACGAATAAGTGGAATTTATTAAAGGGATGCAAGGATGGTACAGTATTTGTAAATCAATGTCATACACCACAATAACAAAAGGAAGGATAAAAACCACATGATCATTTCAATAGATGCTGAAAAAGTATTTGACAAAATTCAACATCCATTCATAATAAAAACTCTCAACACAATGGGTAAAGAGGGAACACACCTCAACATAATAAAGGCCATATACAACAAACCCACGGCTGTTATCATCTCAATGGCAAAAAGCATAAAGCGTTTCTTCTAAGATCAGGAAAGAGACAAGGATGCCAACTGTCACAACTTTTATTCCATAGTACTGGAAGTCCTATCCACGGAAATCAGACAGTAAAGGAGGCAAGACATATAGATGGGTAAGGAAGAAGTAAAACTGTCACTATTTGTAGATGACATGATGCTATACATAGAAAACCCTAAGGTTCCAGAAAAATGCTATTAGAATTAAAACTGGATTCAGCAAAGTTGCAGGATACAAAATCAATATACAGAAATCTGTTGTATTCCTATATACTAAAAATGAGCTAGCAGAAAGAGAAATCAGGAAAACAATTCCATTTATAACTTCATCAAAGGAATAAAATACCTAAGAATAAACCTAACCAAGGAGGTGAAATAACTATATTCTGAAAACTGTAAGACACTCATGAGAGAAATTAAAGATACCAATAAATAGATATCTATCCCATGCTCATGGATATGAAGAATCAATATTGTCAAATTGGCCATCCTGCCCAAAGCAATTTACAGATTCAGTGCAATCCCTATCAAAATTCCATTGGCATTTTTTAATGAACTAGAGCAAATATTGTAAAATTTATGTGGAACAACAAAAGACCCCAAATAGCCAAATCAATCCTGAGAAAGAACAAAAATGGGGTATCATGCTCCCTGATTTCAAGGTCTACTACAAGCTAAAGCAATCAAAACAGTATGGTACTGGCTCAGGAACAGACCCATGACTCAATGGAACAAAATAGCCCAGATATAAACTCACACTTATATAGTCAATTAATATGTGATAAAGATCTATGAATACACAATGTGGAAAAGAAATTCTCTTCAATAAATGGTGTTGGGGGAAATGGACAACTACATACAGGAGAATGAAACTGGATTACTCCCTAGTTCTATACATGAAGGTAAGCTATTAATGGATCAAAGACCTGAATATAAGACATGAAACCACAAAACTCTTAGAAGAAAACATAGGCAAAAATCTCTTGAACTAAGCATGAGCAATTTTTTCCTGGACACATCTCCCCAAGCAAGGGAAACAAAAACAAAATGAAAAAGTGGGACTACATCAAACTAAAAACTTCTGCACAGCAAAGGTCACCACCAACAAAACAGGCAACCTACAGGATGGGAGAATATATTCATAAATGATTATCTGATAAGGGGTTAATATCCAATATATATAAAGAACATGTACAACTCAACACCAAGAAACCCAAATAACTCAAGTAAAAATTTGGCAGAAGACCTGAATAGACATTTTTCCAAAGAAGACATACAGATGGCAAACAGGCCCATGAAGAGATGCTCCACATCACTAATCATCAGGGAAATGAAAATCAAAACCACAAGGAGATATTCCCTCACACCAATCAGAATGGCCACTATCCAAAAGACAAAAAATAACAAGTGTTGGTGAGGATTTGGGAAAATGGGAACCGTACTACACTGTTGATGGGAATGTAAATTGGTGCATCCTGTGTGGAAAGCATTAGGAGGTTCCTCAAAAATTTTAAAGTAGAAATGCCTTATGATCCTGGTAAATGCCGCCTCTGTGAAATACCCAAAGAAAACAAAATTCCTGATTTGAGAAGTTATATGCACCCCTATGTATATTGCTGCATCATTTACAATAGCCAAGATTTGGAAGTAACCAAAATGTCCATTGAAAGATGAATGGATAAAGAAGAGGTGATACATACACACAGTGGAATATTATTCAGCCATAATAAAATGCTGCCATTTGCAACAAAATGGATGGACCTAGAGAGTATTATGCTCAGTGAAATAAGCCAGGTGGAAAAAGAAAAATACCATATGACTTCACTTGTGGAATAGTAAAGCCAAAAAAAAAAACCAAAATGAACAGGAGGAGACTCATACACACTGAGAAGTGACTGGTGGTTACCAAGGGGGAGGTGTCAGGGTGGGTGGGTGAAACAGGTGAAGGAGATAGAGACACAAAATCTCAGTAATGACATAAATTAGTCACAGGAATGAAAGAACAGCATGGATAATATAGTCAATAGTTCTGTAGCATCTTTCTATGTTGGCAGATAATAACTGCATCAGTTGGGATGAGGATTTAATAATGTATATAACTGCTGAAACTCTATGCTGTATACTTGAAATCAATATAATATTGTTTATCAATGATACTTCAGTAAAAAGTATATCAACAAAAAATAAAAAATTAAAAACTATGATAATATAATAATGTGTTAGCTTTCTTATTTTTTTATAACTTTGCTATCAAAGAATTAATTTACTTCTGTCTTTTAATTGGAGTATACCTCTCTCTCTTAATTGAACAAGCTGTGTATCAGCCTCACAGGTAAGCAGTTTTTAAAAAATGTAAGAATGTCTCTAATACTGTATAATGAATGTGACTGTAATTCTGTATACCATGAAAAATTTGTAATGATTTATTCAATAGTGTATAGACTAGCTACAGGGAATCAATCATATTGATTATACTAGGTTACCATAAAGCAATCATATTGTTTCTGCTTCTTAATTAGAATTGAGTGAATATCTACAAATTTATTCTTCACATTATCTTTCCATTTCAGATGTCTAGTGTTAGTCATATGTTTGACAACTACAGTGTTTTATATCATGTAAGACAATATTAATGTAAATACTGACAGAAGACTCATGTTGAAAACAGATGACATAAGCTTACATTATGTATAAATTGAGTACATTACTGTAAATGTATTTTCCCTACCTTATAAATTTCTTAAATGACACTTTTTTTTCTAACTTACATTATCATAAGAACACTGCATAAAATACATACAACATACAAAATATGTTAATTGCCTGTTTACATTAAGGCTAAGGCTTCTGGTCAAGAGTAGGTAGTTAGTAGCTACATTTTGGAAAATGAAAATTGTACATTGATTTTTTGACAGCACATGGTGTCAGCACCCCTTCCCCCTTCATTGTGGAAGGATAATTCTGTTTTAAACTTCTTGAAATCTCTAGGAAAAAGTGAAGCAATCCAGTATGGAAGTGCAAAATGACATGAACATGCCTTTAAAAAAAATTTTGGTATCATTAATCTACAACTGCATGTGCAACATTACGGTGATTAAACTCCCCACTTCATCAGGTCCCCCCCACCAACCCCATTACAGTCACTGTCCATCAGCGTAGTGAGATGCTGTAGAATCACTACCTGTCTTCTCTGAGTTGTACAGCCCTTCCCTTGCCTCCCCAACATTGTGCCTGCTATTCCTAATGTCCCTTTTTCTCCTTTGTCCCTCCCTTCCCACCCATCCTCCCCAGTCCCTTTCCCTTTGGTAACTGTTAGCCCATTCTTCGGTTCTTTGAGTCTGCTGCTGTTTTTTTCTTTGTTTTTTTTCCTTTGCTCTTACGTTCCACATACCAGTAAAATCATTTGATACTTGTATTTTTCCGCTTGGCTTATTTCACTGAGCAGAATACCCTCTAGCTCCATCCATTTGTTGCAAAGGGTAGGATTTGTTTCCTTCTTATGGCTGAATAATATTCCATTGTGTATATGTAGCACTTCTTCTTTATCCATTCACCTACTGATGGACACTTAGGTTGCTTCCATTTCTTGGCTATTGTAAATAGTGCTGCAATAAACATAGGGGTGCATCTGTCCTTTTCAAATTGGGCTGCTGCATTCTTAGGGTAAATTCCTAGGAGTGGAATTCCTGGGTCAAATGGTATTTCTATTTTGAGTTTTTTGAGGAACCTCCATACTGCTTTCCACAATGGTTGAACTAATTTGCATTCCCACCAGCAGTGTAGGAGGGTTCCCTTTTCTCCACATCCTCACCAACATTTGTTGTTGTTTGTGTTTTGGATGTTGGCCATCCTCACTGGTGTGAGGTGATATCTCATTGTGGTTTTAATCTGCATTTCTCTGATGATTAGCGATGTGGAGCATCTTTTCATGTGCCTGTTGGCCATCTGAATTTCTTCTTTGGAGAACTGTCTATTTATATCCTCTGCCCATTTCTGAATTGGATTATTTACTTTTTGTTTGTTGAGGTGTGTGAGTTCTTTATATATTTTGGACGTCAATCCCTTATCTGACATGTCATTTATGAATATATTCTGCCAAACTGCAGGATGTCTTTTTGTTCTACTGATGGTGTCCTTTGCTGTGCAGAAGCTTTTCTGCTTGATATAGTCCCACTTGTTCATTTTTGCTTTTGTTTCCCTTGCCCGGGGAGATATGTTCATGAAGAAGTTGCTCATGTTTATGTCCAAGAGATGTTTGCCTATGTTTTTTTCTAAGAGTTTTATGGTTTCATGACTTACATTCAGGTCTTTGATCCATTTTGAGTTTACTATTATGTATGGGGTTAGACAGTAGTCGAGTTTCATTCTCTTACCTGTAGCTGCCCAGTTTTGCCAACACCAGCTGCTGAAGAGGCTGTCATCTCCCCATTGTATATCCAAAGCTCCTTTATCATATATTAATTGACTGTATATGTTTAGGTTAATGTCTGGATTTTCTATTCTGTTCCACTGGTCTGCGGGTCTGTTCTTGTGCCAATACCAAATTGTCTTAATTACTGTGGCTTTGTAGTAGAGCTGGAAGGCAGGGAGCATAATTCCCCCTGTTTTATTCCTCCTTCTCAGGATTGCTTTGGCTATTCGGGGTCTTTTGGGGTTCCATATGAATTTTAGAACTATTTTTTCCAGTTCATTGAAGAATGCTATTGGTATTTTGATAGGGATTGCGTTGAATCTGTAGATTGCTTTAGGTAGTATAGCATTTTGACAATATTTATTCTTCCTAGTCAAGAGCATGGGATGCATTTCCATTTGTTAGTGTCCTCTTTAATTTCTCTTAGGAGTGTCTTGTAGTTTTCAGGGTAAAGGTCTTTCACTTCCTTCGTTAGGTTTATTCCTAGGTATTTTGTTCTTTTGGATGCAACTGTGAATGGAATTGTTTTCCTGATTTCTCTTGCTGTTAGCTCATCATTAGTGTATAGGAAAGCAACAGGTTTCTGTGTGTTAATTTTGTATCCTGCAACTTTGCTGAAATCAGATATTAGTTCTAGTAGTTTTGGAGTGGAGTCTTTAGGGTTCTTTATGTACAATATCATTTCATCTGCAAATAGTGACAATTTGACTTCTTCTTTACCAATCTGGATGCCTTGTATTTCTTTGATTTGTTTGATTGCCATGGCTAGTACCTCCAGTACTATGTTGAACAACAGTGGAGAGAGTGGGCATCCCTGTCTTGTTCCCGATCTTAGATGAAAAGCTTTCAGCTTCTCGCTGTTAAGTATGATGTTAGCTGTGGGTTTGTCATATATGGCCTTTATGATGTTGAGGTACTTGCCCTCTATACTCATTTTGTTGAGAGTTTTTATCATGGATGGGTGTTGAATTTTGTCAAATGCTTTTTCAGCATCTATGGAGATGATTATATGGTTTTTGTCCTGCTGTTTGTTGATGTGGTGGATGATGTTGATGGATTTTCGAATGTTGTACCATCCTTGCATCCCTGGGATGAATCCCACTTGATCATGGTGTATGATCCTCTTGATGTATTTTTGAATTCGGTTTGCTAATATTTTGTTGAATATTTTTGCATCTATGTTCATCAGGGATATTGGTCTGTAACTTTCTTTTTAGGTGAGGTCTTTGCTAGGTTTCGGTATTACATTGATGCTGGCTTCATAGAATGAGTTTGGAAGTATTTCCTCCTCTTCTATTTTTTGGAAAACTTTAAGGAGAATTGATATTATTTCTTCTCTATATGTCTGGTAAAATTCAGAGGTGAATCCATCTGGTCTGGGGGTTTTGTTCTTGGGTAGCTGTTTGATTACGGATTCAATTTCGTGGCTGGTGATTGGTCTGTTTAGTTTTTCTGTTTCTTGCTTGGTCAGTGTTGGAAGGTTGTATTTTTCTAAAAAGTTGTCCATTTCTTCTGGGTTTTCCAGCTTGTTAGCATATAGATTTTCATAGTATTCTCTTATAATTCTTTGTATTTTTGTGGGGTCCGTACTGATTTTTCCTTTCTCATTTCTGATACTGTTTCTGTGTGTAGATTCTTTTTCCCTTAATAAGTCTGGCTAGGGGTTTATCAATTTTGTTTATATTTTCAAAGAACCAGCTTTTGGTTTCATTGATTTTTTCTATTGTTTTATTCTTCTCAATTTTACTTATTTCTTCTCTGATCTTTATTATGTCCTTCCTTTTGGTTACTTTGGGCCTCATTTGTTCTTTTTTTCCAATTTCAATAATTGTGTCTTTAGACTATTCATTTGGGAATTGTTATTCCTTCTTTAAATAGGCCTGGATTGCAATATACTTTCCTCGTAAAACTGCCTTTGCTGCATCCCACAGAAGTTGCGGCTTTGTGTTATTGTTGTCATTAGTCTCCATATATTGTTTTATCTCTGTTTTAATTTGGTCATTTATCCACTGATTATTTAGGAGCATGCTGTTAAGTTTCCATGTATTTGTGAGCCTTTTTGTTTTCTTTGTACAATTTATTTCTGGCTTTATACCCTTGTGATCTGAGAAGTTGATTGGTTGAATTTCAATTTTTTTGAATTTACTGAGGTTCTTTTTGTGGCCTAGTATGTGGTTTATTCTGAAAAATGTTCCATGTGCACTTGAGAAGAATGTATATCCTGCTGCTTTTGGGTGTAGAGTTCTGTAGATGTCTGTTAGGTCCATCTGTTCTAGTGTGTTGTTCAGTGCCTCTGTGTCTTTATTTATTTTCTGTCTGGTTGATCTGTCCTTTGGAGTGAGTGGTGTGTTGAAGTCCCCTAAAATGAATGCATTGCTGTCTATTTCCTCCTTTAATTCTGTTAGTATTTGTGTCACATATGCTGGCGCTCCTGTGTTGGGTGCATATATATTTATAATGGTTATATCCTCTTGTTGGACTGACCCCTTTATCATTATGCAATGTCCTTTATCTCTTGCTATTTTCTTCGTTTGAAGTCTATTTTGTCTGATACAAGTACTGCAACACCTGCTTTTTTCTCCTTGTTGTTTGCATGAAATATCTTTTTCCATCCCTTCACCTTTAGTATGTGTATATCTTTGGGTTTGAGGCGAGTCTCTTGTAGGCAGCGTATAGATGGGTCCTGCTTTTTTATCTGTTCTATTACTCTGTGTGTTTTGATTGGTGCATTCATTCCATTTACATTTAGGCTGATTATCGATAGATATGTACTTATTGCAATTGCCTGCTTTTAGATTTGTGGTTACCAAAGGTTCAAGGGTAGCTTCTTGACTATCTAAAAGTCTAACTTAACTCTCTTGTTAAGCTATTATAAACACAGTCTGACAATTCTTTTTTCTCTCCCTTATTCTTCCTCTCCCATTCTTTATATACTAAGTGTTTTATTCAGTACTCTTTTATATTTCCTTTGACTGTTTTTGTGGATAGTTGATTTTACTTTTTGTCTTTAGTTAGTATTTGGATGGTCTACTTTCTTTGCTATGATTTTATTTTCTCTGGTGACATATTTTTAGCCTTAGGCATTCTTCCTTCTAGAGCAGGCCCTTTAAGATATCCTGTAGAGGTGGTTTATGGGAGGCAAACTCCCCCAGCTTTCACTTGTCTGGGAATTGTTTAATCCCTCCTTCAAATTTAAATGAAAATCGGGCTGGATAGAATATTCTTGGTTCAAGGCCCTTCTGTTTCATTATGTTAAATATATTATACCATTCTCTTCTGGCCATTAAGGTTTCTGTTGAGAAATCTGGTGATAGTCTGATGGGTTTTCCTTTGTAAGTGATCTTTTTTTCTCTCTCTAGCTGCCTTTAGTACTCTCTCCTTATCTTTTATCTTTGCCATTTTAATTATTATGTGTCTTGGTGTTTTCTTCCTTGGGTCCCTTGTGTTGGGATATCTTTGGGCTTCCATGGTCTGATAGTCTATTTCCTTCCCCAGCTTGGGGAAGTTTTCAGCAATTATTTCTTCAATGACACTTTCTATCACTTTTTCTCTCTCTTTTCCTTCTGGTACTCTTATAATGCGAATATTGTTCCGTTTGGATTGATCACACAGTTCTCTTAATATTCTTTCTTTCCTAGAGATCCTTTTATCTCTCTCTGCCTCAGGTTCTCTGTATTCCTGTTCTCTGATTTCTATTCCATTAACAATCTCTTGCACCTCGTCCAGTCTGCTCCTAAGCCCATTGATCACTTGTCTGATTTCTACATTATCTTTCCTCACTTCTTCCCTTAGCTCTTGCATATTTCTCTGTAGATCCATCAGCATGGTTATGACTGTCATTCTGAATTCTTTTTCAGGAAGATTGTATAAGTCTATCAGGCCCCTTCTCTGGGATTATCTGGCTAATCTTTGTCTGTACCATATTCCTCTGTCTTTTCATGGTGACAGAAGTGGTCGCTGGTAGGCGCCATGTGTGTCAGCTGGGAGAACAAAGTCCCTTCCTGGTTGTTGTTCTCCTTGCCCTTCTCAGGGGCCTGAGCTCTTTTCCAGCACACCGGGAGGCAGTCTCTGGGATAATCCCCTAAGCAGCCTGTGTGCGGGCTGCCTCAGCTTAGCATATAATACTGCGGGGGGTTGCAGTCTCGTTGGGTGTGTTCTGGTCCCCTTGGTGCCTTCCAAACCTGGTTCTGGGGCTCTTTCTGCTTAGCTGCGCACCAGCTGGGAGGTGATTTTGTGAGGTTGCTGTGGCCGGGGCCACTCCTCTGCTGTTCCGCAGCACTGGAGGCTCCCGGACCCTTTGGGGCTCTGGCTGGGCAGAGGGTAGGTGGGGGATGAATGGCAGGCTGCTGATCTCTGTGGGAAGCCTCAGCATGGCTGCTTTGCCTGGCTGCTGGCCAGGGGGTCCAAAAGTTCCCCAAGACTCCCAGCCTGCTGGGCTGAGTGCGCTGGGACGATTTTGTTCTGCTGTTGGGCTGTTGTCTCTTTAAGACTTAAAAAAAGTGTGTGCTTTTCTTTTGTCCTAGGGAGCCGGCTGAGCGGACCTGCTTGCGGTCTCTGTCTCAGATCCTGCACTTCTGTTTCTCTAATGTCCGATACACCGTGCAATGTGTGTCAGTGCTCCTGCCGCAGATCACCAGGGCTGGTTATTTAGCTGGCCTGTGCTTCCACTCCCTCCCCACTCTGATTCTTTTCCTCCCGCCAGTGTGCTGGGCTGAGGGAGTGCTCGGGTCCTGCCAGGTCGCGGCTTTGTATCTTACCCATTTCGGAGGCGCTGAGTTCTTGCAGATGCAGCTGTAGCCTGGCTGTTGTATTTTACCTTCTGTTCTCTCTTTTAGGAATAGTTGTGTTTGTTGTATTTTCACAAATATGTATGCTTTTGGGAGGAGATTTCCACTGCCTTGCTCACGCCGCCATCTTCCCAGAAGTCAACATGTCTTTTTTAAGAAAAACAAACATATATGGCCAGGAAGCACACAGGGGGTTCAGCAGCTTCATTAGTAATGAGGGAAGTGCTCATCTGTGCACAATGAGATGACTTTGTCCTAAATTTCAATTGGACAGATTAAAATTTTGGACAATACTGGGTATTGGTCAGACTGTAGATATCTGTAGTATCTGCAAAGCAGGGCTGCTGGGAATGTAAATGAGCATAATCACTGAAAAAACAATGTAGCTTAATCTTGGTACATTGTATGTGCCAACACCTTAGAAGCCAGCAGTCCACTGCTCACAGTCACTATACGTAAATGTACAGGAGACCCGTGGAAGTGTGTTCCTGGCAGCATCTTCACGATGTGGGGAGGGGAGCATAGCCACTGACGGAGATGGACAAACACAGTGAGCTGTGCGGCACCGAAAGGGGAGAACCAGAGCTATACAGAATGGACTGAATATTTTAGCACAGCGTTGAATTAAAAATTGAGAACCATTAGAACACCCTTTAAATAAAGCTTCAAGAAAACTTAAGCAAAATAATGTAGGTATGCATCTGTAAGTGATGCATCAAATAAAGGAAAGGAATTGTAACATGGTAAACGAATACTTCATGAGATTGTCACCTAAGAGCTGGTGACAGAGCATGGCATGAACAGGACACACAAGCAGGTGTAAGTTTTTGGAGATGTTCTATTTATTGGGATGGTTCAGTGTGTCAGTGATCATAATAATATGCAAATAACTAAAATAATTTAAAAAGAAAAATATCTCTGTTCTTTCCAATTGATGTTGTGTACATTCTTTTGTCTGCATTCAGACATGAATCTCTCCCTCCTGCCATAGTTTGGGGAAACCAGGCAAATATCTTCCATCTGACAGAGGAAAATCAATGCTGAGAAATCGTTAGGGAGGAGGCTGGGACCAAAGAGCCTGGCGCTCCTGGGAGAATGAACTGCGAGGCAGAGGTGCACGCTCAGAATGAACCTCACAACCACATGTGGATGCAGATGAACACACACCGACAGCCTCTCCAGCTCTCAGTAGTAAAATAAGAAATGCCTCTGAGACTCGGGTACACTTGCAGTGATGAGGTGGTGGATGACAGAGAGCCCCGCTCACTTCATGGTTCCTCAGGCCCCAGGGCTGCTCCCTGTTGTGATGGTCACTCTGGGGCCAGTGCCCCTTGTGGGAGGTTTTCGTCCAGAGTGGCTCCAGCACTGGTGGGCAGGGATCTGCTGCCCCAGAATGTATGCTGCATGCTGCACAAAATCATACCTCTGCTCCTAAGTCAATATTAGGAAATGAGGACTATGATTTATGAAGATATCATCATGCTCTCTATCTTCAGAGGAAAGGGAAATTAATTGCTTCTTATGCCCAGAGCATAGCACCTATCTATTCCGACAGAATAACAGCTGGATTATGAGACTAACATATATTTGGGGGCACATGTACATACACTAAACATTCATACATTATGTGGAGGTTCATGCATGATTCCCTTGTTTATTTACCTTTTCAAAACTTTATAGCTCCAGGTTGGAATTTAAGTGTTAGTTTTATCATGAAGGATGAACATGACAGGTGAGAGTTTGCAAGAGACCAGGGAGAGGGATGAAAATAAGAAGCAGGAGTAGAGCCCAAGAAAGTCCCAGGTGGGCAGGATACAGGAAGATCTTGGAGAACATTTTGAACATCACCCACATGCTACCCAGCCCCGCTGACCACATGCTTAGCAGCCACACACCCACACTCACAGCCATGAGCAAAAATGCTGTGCAAGCCCTGGAAGTGACGAGGAGAGGGAAGTAGGTCCTTGGCAGGGGGCCCCACTGCCCCTTTGCACAGAGCTCTGCAGCTGAGACAAGTACCTTGGATCCTTCTACCTCTCTGGTCTGGAGTGTCTGCAGTCCTCACAGGCTGGGGCCTGATGCCCTGCATGCACACCCACAGTGCACAGGCAGACCTCTGGTCCTGGGCCTACTGTGCTCACATGGGCCTTCCTCAGGACAGGGGGTGAGGGTACCCTGGGCACCTACCAAGTGGAAGTGTTTGCTAGATACCAGCCCAGCTTCTGTCTCTGCAGGCAAACCCTAGCCAGCACCATGGAGGTTAGTAGCTTCTGCCGAGGTGTCTTCTCCCCACACTGGGTGGGAACCCGTGGTGACGAGTCCCACAGAGGCCTAGAAAGGTTTCCAAATGCACTTTTGGCCACACTTTGAAAATTTTCCTAGGTTTCCATTCTCTTGGGCCTAATCTCTCTCTTAGAGACCTGAAATGGATTGGAAGTGGGCTCAGGAGGATTAAAAAGGTCCAAGAAAGAGCCCAATTCGGTCTTCTTTGTGTGTGCCACCACCTCTCATCTCCCACCCTCTCAAGAAACCGCATCTCCTGTGATATGTTCCTGGTCGTCCCTTCACCCACTAACACTGGGCAGCCCTGGAGCTTCAACCAGGAGGCTGAACACCAGGCCTCCACGTGAACGCTTGTCAGACCAGGACGGGCATCTGGGTAACCAAGCAGGGACAGAGTGAGGGGAAGGAGGAATGGCATAAAATGATTGTCCAGAGGCCCCAGGTTGGAGGGTACACCAGCGGGATTCAGGCTGACTTTGTCTAGAAACGCTCTGCAGGACGGTTGACTACACAAGCAAGTGGGAAGTGGAAATGGGTGTGGTACTTTCTTTATTCTGTGAACGTGACAGTGGGTGATTGATAAGATGAAACCTCTGACACCCTGTTTCCTTAGGGTGTGCCTCTGCAGAGAGGCGCAGTTATTTATGGAGATAAGAGTGGTCCCTGAAATGCACAGAGACAAAGCAGACACTTCCTGGTTGGTGAGGGAAACAATGGCTCAGGAAACACCCCTGTCCTGGCCCCACTCAGATAAGCAGCGGTCCACTTGGGCTAGTAAACAGCCTTCACACACTCATGGGACAGAAGTCTCGCCTGGCCTGGCTCAGTCCCTCCTCCGCCTGAGAAACCTGCAGCAGGGACAGGAAGTCAGCCTCTGCCCTCTTCCTTCCTCCCATCCTCTGCATTACCCAGCAGGGGCTGAGGGGACCTGCCAGGGGAGGAAAGGACACACCCAGATGGGAGAGCAGAGATCCTGCTGGTGGCTCTGGGTGGTGAGTGTCCCTCATGCAGGAGGGACCACAGGCTCACACTGTGCCCCCCAGGGATGTCAAGGATGGGCACCACCCACACCAGGGCCTCCTGCCTCCTCCTTTGTGTCAGGCACCAGAGGGCAGCCCAGCCTCTCTCCCTGAGACCATTGTCCCCAGGAAGACCATGTGCAGCCCTGACTGTGGGCGAAGGTCAAAACATTAATGTGGTCCTTGCCTTCCCTTGTCCTCAGCCTGTCAGCTACCCTTTCCTGACCGAGGGAGGAATCAAGGGCGGCACCTCCAGGTTCACAATCTCTCGGCTGCATGAGGGTCTCATAACTTGTTACTGATGCTTGAAATCTCAGCCTGACCTTGGAAAACAGTACCCCTCGGTCACCCTGTTACAGTCACACAGCCCATGTCTGGGTCTCGCTACCTGACCACACACACCCTGGGGAGTGTTTCCTTCCTCTCCCACAGGAGAACAAGGACACGCCAACCACTCAGAGGTAAGCAGCTACCCAGAGCTGCCAGCTGGTGTTGAGCAGTTTGGGGACTCAGGCCTCCATGTGGTGGGAACAGGGGCCCTGACATCAGGGAGAGGTCACAGCTAGGGTCAGTGAGGGAGCAGTGGTGGATGGAGCACCTGCCCTCCCAGCCAAGTGGGGGGTATACCATGGGCCCCAGAGCGGGAAGGGCCAGGCAACCCCAGGGTTAAAGTCTATGGGGAGGGTCTGCATCTATCTGAAGGGTGCGTCTCAAAGATGTTGAATGTGAGCCTCACACTAGGCTGGGTGGTGGGCACTGACTTCTGATGACACAGCTTGGTCAGGAGGTGGCAGGGCCAGTCTTAGGGCATCCTGACCCTGTTCTGGGCCTCTCTCCTGATGGAACCTCAGAGACCCAGCGTTGGGGCTGAGAGGCTGTTATAATAATTGTGCACCTCTGCGGAGAGAAAGTACACCAAGCAAGTCCCTTCACTGAGAACTGGAGATGTTTCCAGGAATAGAAACTGAAACCGACTGGCTCACCCTGAGTCTCCTCCGTCGTGAGCTGCACCACAACATGGATCTAAACTAACAGAGCAGTGAGAGCAACACGCTCTGGGGAAGGAACCCGGGGAGATGACACTGCCCTCCTGCTCCCCTCCCCTTCTTCTTCATCTGGGGCTCTTCCTAGGACAACCTCAACTCAACACAACTCCTATTCTTTCTGCTGGTGCAAGCTGGGTGTGCTATGCAGTTTTGGACAGTCCCAGAAGGAACTGCCTCTCTTGAGGGCAGGGTCGTCTTTCCCCAGGAAGGGATGTTTTGCTAGGAGGACATCTATCTGATCTCCTGCACCCTCTGAGTCCTGGGGCAGGTAACTGAGAGAGTTCCTAAAATCCAACTTGGCTAATAATCATGCTACTGTATAGATATGAAAGGTGGAGACTTGCCAGGAGAACCTGGAGCCTCGCTTGTTTATTATACTTTAATGGAACAAATCAGCACTTGGGTTTTCTCTCAAACTTTCCCTACAATGACCAAATGAGGGACAAAGTTGGGGCTTGGAACACATTTGGTTCGGGCTCATGAAAGTCCCTGGTGCCTGAAATTCCACATCTGGTCCAAGGCTGATCCCTGCTACAGGATTCAGGATAATTGGACATGGCATCATCTTTAGAGAGCACTGCGTGGGAAATCCACTAATGAGCATTCTTTGCTCTACTTCTCAGGTAATGAAATCCCTTTGGCACACCCGCTAGAACAGGATATTATAGTAGGCCAACATGGAGGAAAGGCAAATTATGTGATAAAATATTTTTCAGGTATATGCATGTGTGTGTGTACATGTGTGTTGAGTGTGTACTTAGTTCTTACGCGAAATGCATCTCTCACTTCTGGTCTCAGCCAGAAGACTTTGGAGGATTTGTTCACAGGGTCTGGCTGTCCTTCCAAGCACAACCATCCTCTCTAGTGGAACCTGTTCCCTTGGCCCCCCTCCACAAAGGCCTACTCCCTTTCTTAGGGGCACTCCAGCTCCATTCAGAAAGGGGGTACCATGGATACAACATGAGGAGGGTCTGCAAGAGGGAAGTATGGGAACTGCTTGCAGCCCAACGTGATCTGATGGCCTCTCCTCAGCTTCCAGGCCCGTGTTCAGAGCCTCAGCCTCCTGGAGACAGGTACACCACTCCCCACACTCCAACCGCTCTTGGAGAACCCCGCAACCTCACGGTGTTTCCAACATCCCACCTTGGCCTGGTGGTGACACATGGGACAATGCTACCTTGAAGGGCCGTGGAATGAAGGCTTTCTCAGGTCCTTGTACAGAGGTGACCAGCACCGGTACAGAGCATGCACCAGGTGAGCAGGTAGATGGGGTCAAGCAACTGGGTGGGGTCTGTGGGGCCCTCATTCATCCCCTCCCACTGGGCCCAGCACAGGGGAGTAGACAGGTACAGAGTCCATGGTTGGGTCAGATGTGGTCGTTGAAATGGTTGGAAAGGTGTAGGGTATTTTGGCCCTTCCCACACTCACTCTGGGGTATCTACCGCTGCCTGAGTTCCTGCTCGCCTTCCAGAAGTGTGTGGATAAGGTGGCATCAGCTCTCCAGGTGACAGATTTAGGAAGGAAAGGTTATTTGTCAGTCAACCACGAAGTTAAAGATATACAATGATACATTGTGCTTCATTCATCAAACAAAAATATATCCCAAACCTGCTAGCCCAAAGTCACTAGGCAGAGTGTACTGAAATTATTTATTGTGATGACGAAGTTATGCTTATGAATATTTTTACTGAGTTATTGTCTGTTTATGAATTTTAATGATACCAAGCACCTAACATGGATTGAAACTATAAATTCTGATGTTTTTGAGGAGACATGGTGTTTTAAGTTGATGTATCAGAGAAGAAGTCAAGGTGATAAGGGTAGAAGTGGGGGTTGTGATGAGATTTAGACAAACCAGGGTCGGATTTCAGGCTAATGCCCACTTTCTCTGTTTTTTGGATGGCCTGGCCTCACAGAATCCCTAAAGTGAATTTTGAGCCCTCCCCAGCTCACACTAGTGGTAAACTAAGATGCAAACATTTTACATAGCTTCCTCAAGGGCAGAAGACACCCCTTCCCACAGCCAAGTCAGTGAGCCTGGAACTCACCTGGCAGATGATTATCCTGGAGCCAGGATGGCATTCAAGGCATCTGGGAATTCCATGTCCCCATAAACAAGAACCTACACCTTTGCTGGGAAGGGCTAAGAGAGGTCTTGAAAATGCTTTAAGTACCAGGGCAAAGAGGGGGACTTTTATGTACTCCCATTCTAGAATGTTCCCCAGCCTGGACTTTGCCCAGGGCTCAGACCCTCTGATCTGGAGCCAGATGTGCTCCTTCAAGCATCACCACCACTAGGCCACTCACATCCTCACCAAGCCCAGGGCACCCACTCTGGGTGCAGTGGGAGCCACCATGCCGGCTGACCCATGACATCTCGAATCTGTCACAGACTCCCTGCTGGGGACCCTGGAGGCTTCTCGGGCAGATGGGCTGGCGATCACCTCACCTTCCCAGTATCTTCCCACCCTTTGATCTCCAGCATCTCCTCCTCATTTCATTAGGCATCTCTGTCTCCCAATGGGAGTCAAATCCCTGCAAGACATTCTGAGAAGCGGGGACACTTGGTGGGGATTTTTCTCACAATTTCAAATCAGTGAGTTTTCTGTAATGTGGCTTGAGTACTGGAGGTGAGAGGAGAATGTAGTTTCCATTTTCCTTCCCAAATTAGAAAGAATGCATCTAGGGGGGAGTATGGCCGTTGACAGGAATAAGTGGACCATGTCCCCAGTATAAGTGCCCCAGCATTTACGGTCCTCAGGCCCTGGGGCTGGAGGTTCTGGTTAACTAGGATCTCTCTCGACCCTGTGCAGCTGGAAACACAGACACCGTATGGGTTCTGATCTCAGGTACCCCATTCATGACTCTGTGATTTGAGGCTTGTTTCTAAACTGTAACGTTAATGTTGATATTAATGTTTCTTCATGTGTATTCAAGAATAATAATATTGCTTATATCATAGAATTTGAAGATTAATCAAAATATTTCATGCAAAGTATCTACCCAGGCAGACTCACAGACACAGGACCTTCATGCACTGTGGCCAGAGGTGGAGGAAAGAGGAACCAGAGCAAAGACTTCCTCAGAGACCCTAGTAAGACCAGAAAGCATTTGTCGAGAAGTTGCTGGGAGCCCGGCAGAGGGGACCTGAATCTGAATCTCGCCTGAAACACAGCATGGTACCTTCACATAAGGGGCGGGAGGTGGGTGGCTTGATTCCCCCTGTACAGGGCAGAACACTGGGGCTCAGGAACCTGTCCACATTGCTGGGGCCACGCTGGTCTGCAAACTCAGGGGGAGCTGCCTGACAGTTTCCTCATGGGGAGGGTGAGTCTAGGCTTATTGCAGATAAAAGCAGCCAGAGAGGTCTGGCGAGCAGTGAGGCAAGGGGTCCCATCACTGGAGAGGCAACTGGGGAGATGCCCAGAGAAGGGGCAGAGCAAGAAGCTACACCATGGAACCTACAGGTCAGCATGAAATATGTTCCACACATGGAACTGGAGGTCTTTTGAGACAGAAACATGGGAAGGGGAGTATGAGTAACTGTCTCCAGCAGCACGAGGGTAGCCCATGGGTGGGTCTGGCAGGGAGGCCCTCACAGAACAAATTGGCCTCATGGGGCTCACATGGAAACTACTGGAACAAAAAGGCATTCTTAAGTAAAATAAAATCACATTCATGCACATAGGAGAGAGACAGTTTTTAAGGGAAATTCCCAAGGCAGGTGCTCATAGCTTATAGGACTCTGAAATCCCACCAGCTAGGAGCAATGTGTAGAGTGCCCCAGGTGATCCCGAGCAATCCCCGTCACCATCCTGTCCTGCAAGGTGCTTCCAATCTCCCTGCGGGGCTCAGCCTCTGAGAGAAACCCGTGTCCACAGAAGACCTTAAATCCTTACATTAATAATAGCAGTGACAGTGATGAATCATGTACAGACATGTGCTCCTTATAAAATCAGGTGGGAGATTAATTGGAAAGTCACTTTTGACTTAGATGGTGAAGAGGGACAGGTGGACCTTAGGTGTGCGGTTAGTGGTGAAACATACAGAAATTTTCCATGAAGAAAATGCCTTGAGAGGAAAGAATATGACTTTTAACAGTTAACACAAATACATTCTTCTTAATTTAGAATACAAAGGCAGTGATGATGTGTAGGTCCAGGAAGAAAGGGTGTGGAGAGCTGGCCCGAGCTCACCCCTGCCCTGCAGGCACCTCCCGTGGCCGTCCTGCTCATCCATCAGGCTGGATGAGGGACGTGCACCCGCCTGGCTCCCAGCTCAGTGACCTGAAGGATGCTCTGCACCTCAAGTCCATGTGTAGCACAGTCCTGCTTTGTGACTGAACGCTGGCCCCACAGCCGCAGAGCATTCCTGACGGCTCTCCTCTCACCCCTGACTGCACACATGTTCTGAATGAAGGGTTAGCTCACTCTGTGTGTAATCAAAATATCAAGCTTGTAAACAAAAAGCTTAGGAGTAAGTGTGAGCCTGGGCTGGGGATACTAAATCTAATGGTTCCTCTGTCGCCCGCACACCTGGCCCTCGCACCCCTGCTCTTCCTCCTTGTGCAGGTTACTGCAATGCTGAGTGACGTGACACCGCCTGCCCTGTCCCCTTCCACACCCTTACCTGCAGCCTGCCCCTCTTCTGGGCGGCACAGTATGGGCTGCAGCGTGTTACCTGAGTTGGGAGCCAGGAGCATGGAGAAGGCCTTGAAGGAAGGGAAGTTGCTGGAGCTGGTCTCTGTGGTCAGGGAGACCGTGGAGGTGGCGTGCGGTGCTCAAGTGAGCGTTGCAGTGACAGGGGACAAATATTTGTTAAAATCATTAAATAAAGTTTCCTGCATTCAGAAAAAAGAAATTTTCCTTCCAGTCGAGAATTGTCCTGTGTGTCTAGATTGGTCTCCTGTTTTCTTAAGGCAGCATTCGGGTTAATTCCTCTTTATTAAAGCTTAAGCTTTTCTTTTGTTCCTCCTTTTGTTGGACTCACTGAAACCCATCACGTGCAGAGAGGCACTTACAACTTTGGGGGCAGAAGGAAAGTATGGTTGCAACAGTATGTGAGCCCTGTGGAATCCTGAGGCCAGGATTCTGAGGCAGGCCACCATGCTTCAAAGATGGTTATACATGATCCCACTCTTCATCAGTTGCTTAAGAACAACCAGTATCTTAAGAGGTTCTGCAGGGCTATATTTGTGGGTAAAATTGCAGTATTTCCAGAATCTCTCACCTGGCCCTTATCCATCTCCATATCAATAGGTGCTTCCGAGGGGTGGAGAGAAGTAGTCCATCCCCACATCAGTCTGTGCTGACAAGGGGTGGGGGGAAGAGTGAGCGGGCACCTGGACTGGAGAGGGTTTTGGTTCTTCCCGGCCTGGATGGGGAGAGACACTGCCAAGCGAGAGTACACGACTTCTTTTTAGCAATAAATGGGTTTCTTTCACTTTATTTTTCCCCTTGACTGATTTCAGCTTCACAGGTTTCCCTGGTTTATTTGCCCCAGGCTGGGACACATTTTCCCCCTGGAGTTACAATATTAGTCAGGGTTCTGGGAAGAAACAGTTGGCACCCTGAAAATCTGAATCTGGGTCACATAAAGAGGATGTAATAAGGAGACTGCTTTCAAAGGTGTGGGTAGGTTGCAAAGAGATCACCAAGAGAAAGGGTTAACCAAGAGCGAGAGACGCTGGGACAGTGTCTTCCTTAAGAACTGAAATGGCAAGTAGAATGGCAGCTGTTTGGCTGCATGTACAGGGGCCTGCCTGACACCTTTGGCCTCAGTAGAGGAAGCTCACCTGGCACCAGCAGTGTAGCAGGGGCAGTGCAGAAACCCTGCCCTCATTCCTCCCCTTCCCAGTCTCTGCCAGTGCTGCCCGTTAGCCAAATCCCAGCAGCACCCAGGGGGTGAGCGAACCCACAGGCACAGTCATGAAGGTCAGACATTTGGATGCCTAACATGGTGGAGAAGCGCAGAGGGTGGATTTGCAGAGGAAGGTGGTAGTCAGTGTACTGAAGTGATTGCAAAGCAACTGTATGCCAGTGTCCTCAGTACAGAAAATGGCAAAGGTTGATCCAACAGCAATGACGAATGAGGGCACTGTGGCAAGTGGAGACTCGGACTGTCCCAGCCCTGCTGGGATGTCTGGTCACCCTACACATATGAGTGTTCACTGAGTCATTACATAAGAAGCAAATCTCATCCCTCAAGTTATTCCTCGAATACACATTTACAGGCATGCACGTGAAATAGTTATGGGTGTCCCACTGCTCAGAGCTAAACTACTCATCACCATTTGAATATTCTCAGCTCCGAAACCTGCTCCTTCTTCACCAGCTCCTCTGATCACTCATTGATCAGGAGACCAAGAGAAAGGTACATGTCTCCCTCTCCATCATCCTCATCACACCCCCAAATATCCAAGCCTTTCAGCTCAACATGCAACACAAACCACACATATATCCCTGCCATGCTCACCATTTCTCTCCTGGACTCACAGTTGCATGTCACCCCTGATCCCTCTTTGCCACTCTCCATGCCACCCTCAGAATGGTGCCTGGTCCAGTGAAGCCTCACATGTAGGGTGACCAGACATACCAGCAGGGTTGGGAAAATCCCAGTTTCCTTCAGTGTCCTTGTTTTGATGGTAAATTCTGTGGTCACTTCATAAGTTTCACTCCTCGGCTTAGTGCCCCTAGATGGAATTGTCCCTTTAGCTTAATGGTTCACTCAGGAATCAGTCTGTGAACCCCTCCCCTCATTTCCCACCACTGTTGACATTTTGCTTTTAGCTCCAGCAACAGGTTGATGTGCAGGTCCCCAGATGTACCTGGCTGCTCCATTCCTTTGTGTCCTTGCTCCTGATCACCTCTTTGGAAGACCTTTCCCTCTTCCACTGGCACAGCTCACTCTGATACCCTTTAAGCCTCATGTAGGCCTGATTCTCTCCATGAAAGCCTTTTATGATAGCTCACCCCAATAATCAGAACGACCATGTCTGGGATGTGTTAAAATGTGTGTTCCTAGGCAGGAGGGCGATTCTAAGCACTTGAGATTCTGAATAACCTTGTGAGAGCATAGGCATGGGTGGCTCCCTGAGAATTGGCTGGTGCCCTACTCTGCAACCCCCTCCCACGTGCAGCTTGAAGGGGAGCATAATAAGATCCGCATGAGGTTTGGGAATTGGGAGCATGCCATGCCATGAAAGAAAGATGTAGTGGTACAAGGCAAAAGGCCTAGTAGGGTTCTATTTTTCAATATTCTGGATCATCTTTATGACAGCCCTGGTGTCCATGTGCCTTCTGGGGAGTACAAAAGTAGCCAACATGGGGACTTTTATTCTGGAATGAGGGGTGATGGGGTGTATCCTTGTGTTCAATGGCCAGGATCTGGCACAGTGCCCGTGTTAGGAGATGTGCACATGGGCAGTAACACCACCTGGATCAGCCTGGCCGGTGTCATGGCACTGTACAGTCTCCCAGGCTTAGGCATCTCCCCAAGGGTTAGGAAAGGGGAACCCCTGAGTGTGCGGAACATACCCCGAGTTCTTCATGGAATTTGGAGTCACCTCTGAGAAGGCTGCCTTAGATTTGTAATCTTTTTTTTTCATATCTACATGCCAGTGTCTATCATACCTGCGGACACATCAAATCCACCATCACAAGTATTGCGACCTGCACTCCCCCCATGCCATCAAAGGATGCTATCCGCTCCCTGAAACGAGCTAATGTCCAGAATAGGTGGGGAAACGCGCTGCCAGCATCGCACAGGGCAACAAAATTATGATCTTTGTGTGAACTGTTCCGTGGAGTGGAAAGTAATTCATTGTCCCTCATCAGTTTTCTTGAAGCTTAAAACATCTGGGCCGTATTTAACTGTGACAACAGATATTTCCCAAGTCAGAGGATTCTAGCATGACATGAAAGAATATGTAATCATGCATTTCACATTAATTCAAGTTTTGGATAATTTATTGGTAGTTTATTTAAAGTAATAAGTGGTATGTGATAGAAAATCTCATTTTCTCCCCAGCTTTGTGATAAGCCCACTGAGAAACCTTCTGATCTTTAACAGTGGAAATTTTTCCCTTTCTTATGTTTCTTGCTCTAACATTTCTTGAAAAGCTGGTTTAGTAGTGGTGAATTCTTTAAACTTATGTGAAGTTCTTTGTCTCTTCTTCAATTCTGAATGATAACCTTGCTGGGAAGGGTATTCTTGGTAGGTGTTTTTTTCTACTCAGCACTTTGAATAAATCATGCCATTCCTTTCTGGCCTATAGAATTTATGCGAAAAAAAAATCAGTTAATGACCTTATGAGGTTTCCCTTATATGTCAATCATTGTCTTTCTCTTGCTGTTTTTAAGATTCTCTCTTTGTCTTTGATCTTTGACAACTTCATTATAATTAAAATCTTGGTGTGGACCTCCTTGGGTTCATCTTTCTTGAAGCTTTTTGTGCTTCCTGAATGTGATAGACTGTTTCTTTCCCCAGGTTAGGGAAGTTTCCAGCTATTATCTCTTCAAAAATTGATCTACTCCTTTCTCTCTCTCTTCTCCTCCTGAGATCCTATAATGCAGATGTTAGGGCATTTGATGTTGTCCCAGAGCCATCTTACCTCTACCCTCATTTCTTTTAAGTCCTTATTCCTTCTGCTGCTCAACCTGAGTGCCTTCCATTACTCTATCTTCCACATCACTGATCCATTTTCTACATCCTCTAGTCTGTTGTTCATTCCTCCAGTGTACTTTTTTATTTCATCTATTGAATTCTTAATCTCTGATTTTTTCTTTTTTAGACTTTCTCTTTGTTGAGGTCTGCACTGAGTTCTGCTGTTGCTTTCTCAAGTCAGTGAGTATGTTTATAACCATGGCTTTAAGTGCTTTATCATTCAGTCTTTTTTTTACTTTTTTATTATCTGTCATTTGAAGCATATTCCTCTGTCTCCCCATTTTATAGGACTTCCTGTGCTTGATTCTATGAATTAGTTGAAAGGGTTTCCTCTCACACACTTGAAGGATTGGCTTTGTGTACGATAGTACTCTGTGTAGACTACATGCGCCTCATCATTTTCTCAGCTGGAGGTTGAATAAGTGCTTTTCCTGGCATTGGGACTCTCAGTCCATGGTCCTGGGGTGAAGCCTTGGGAACCCATTTGATGGAATCCTGGGAGGACAACTGTGGGTTCTGCATTGATGGGGGAAGGGTGGTGGGCCAGCATCAGGTCAGCAGTGCACTCCAGGTTATTCCCTTATTGATGCCTCCTCACCAGTATGCCTGTCCATGCTCTGGACTGCTTAGGGCTTCTCCAAGGAATTCTTGCAACACATGCCAGTTGGGTCCCACTAGTGGCAAAACCTCTCTTGACTGCAGCCAGAGGCAACAGGTTGCCCCTGTTTACAGCTGTTATCTGCAAGGGCTAAAATCCTTCCCCTTTGCTTGCCCTTATAGGCCTTAAGAGAGCCACATTCTACCTTGAAAGTACCCCAGGACCTCTCTCTCTCTCCTCAAATTCTCTGTGTAGACACAGGGGTGACACGTACCCTCTGGAATCTGTAACTAAACCCGTTTCCACAAAGTTACCTGATGGCTGTTGCTGACGCGTATCTTGCAGTTGTAAGATCCACAAGGGCCAGTCCAGCGCAGCACTGGGTCTGGTTGAGGAAACATCTCGAGGGTTGGCCACAAGTAGTAGGGGTCCAGGCAAGTGTCCCCACTCATTTTCAACCAATAGCATCACTATCAATAGACTGAGACCAACATCTCAGATTGCACCATCAGATTGCACCTCTATGTTGCAGAGGGAGGAGACCCATTAGTGGATTTCCCGTGAGGGCTCTATATAGGCCACATCATGCACAATTATCCTGAGCCCCAACCACAAGCACTCAAGGAGAAATGGGACGCATCTTGCACCAGACGTGGAGCCTGAAGCATCAGGGACTTTTGTGTGCCCAGAACACAGTGGGAATTAAAGCTCCACGTGTGTCCCTTATCTGATCATCATCAGGAAAGGCTGAGGGATGTCAATGTGCTGATTTATTCCAGAAAAGTCTCATATACCGCCAAATGCTCAGTGGGCATGGCGCTAACAGGGCAGTGCTAAACTAAGAATGTGGTGAGAGGCACATGCCTCCACATGGAGGACTGGATGGGTTTGGGGCAACAAGGTGTGTGGGTGCTGAGATTGGTCCCTGAGAATGTCAGATAGGGTCCTTCCGTGAATACTCCCTGAAATGGACCAGCTAGACCACAGGCTCACGTGGCCTGATGTCAGGCCCTACCTCACATGTCTATATAGTAGCAGAGTTATTAACGAAGTGGGGTTTTAGGAGCCCTCTCACATAGACACTCCAGAAAGCAGAGGGTGATGGTAATAGGTACATCTCAGGGGTCTTCTTGCTAAGTCACCCCTCTCTGGGGAAGGGTCCTGTTCTAAGACAGATTTAGTTCCCTTTGGATCACCAAAAAAGTCCTGAATTTTGTTGCCTGCCTAGAACTTGTGAATTTTTGGCCCAGTTCCAAACCATTTTAGGTGGCTAAGGGATAGATTAGCCTTCAGAGAAGAACCTAAATGTTGAAGAGGGTTCAAAGTGTGGCCCATGTGAAGTCATCATACTTTGTAAGCCCCTGGTACGCCCTGTCCAGATTCATCACGGGCTCCCGGCACACTCTGCCCACTTGGCCCAGGTTTACCACGGGCTCCTACCCAGTGTGGGGCGAAGGCATTTTTGCAGAAGCCTGCAGACCTCAGAGGGGATGGGCAGGGGCTTCACCTACAGAAGCAGCAGCTGGGCTGGAGTCCAGGGAGACATCCCTCTTGGAAGGTGCATTGGGGTGACCATCTCTATTCTCATCCCCCGTCGTGAGGTGGACTCACATGACCACGGGGCACTTGGGGATAGAAGGTCTGAATGTGGACTGTGAGGTGTGCCTGCAGTTCCATAGGATCCAGCCTGCCGGGCACTGCAGCTGCTCCAGGAAGAACTTACCAGAGGCACGCAGCCCAGAGTGACCCTTCCATCAGGGAGCATCCTAGACCTGGGCGCCTCTAGTGGCAGGGCTCTGTGTCACCCACTGCAAGGGGTCTCGCCACTGCAAAGCTACCTGAGACTCGGAGATATTCTTATTTTACTACCAAGAGCTTCAATTAACTGTCTGTATTTGTCTACATCCACATTCCTCGTCAAGTTCATTTGTGAGCTGGCATCTTAACCCTGTGGCTCTTTCTACCCGGAATGCCAGGCTATTTTGTCCCAGCCTCTCCCTTAATGACTTCTTAGTCTTTTCACCATCATAGCATTATTTGTTTCTGTATGTCAGATATTTCTCTGATGTCCCAAGACTATGGCAGAAGGGAGATTCATGACTCACTGCAGGCAGAAGAATATTTACAATTCACAAAGAAATGAGATACTGTCATCTATTTTAAATACTTCAGTTTCTTGTATAATACAATGATCATGAACAACAATCCCAAGAAATAGAACATCTTCAATTACTTGGGGCTAAGTGTGTGTTAAATTCACAACATGCTCTTTCACCAGCCCCTGGGTAACAATATAACAAGTGTATGTTTATGATTGCTTTCTTTTATTTCTTGTGTTATCACTTACATATGCATGCCTAAGCAGTATATTGTTTCATTTTTTTGAAGGGTTATTTAAAGGATATTCTATTGGCTCTTAATTTTTAAACTCACCACTGTGCTAAAACATTTAATCCTGTAGTATACTTATCGTGGTGAGCATTTACTAATGTATGTAACCAAATCACTATGTGATTCATCCAAAACAGGTATAACATTGTATATGAATTCAATACATTTCAACAATATTGTAATACACTTCAATCAAAAATTAAAACAAACAAAAAGATTTAGTCCTCTCTACACAAATATGGCTCGTTCATTCTAACACTGTATAGCTCAATGTATTTATATATTCTCTGTCTGATTATATATGTTCTCCTTTTCAAAATTACGCAGACTGCTGTTGGAACAGCAGACACTTCCACATGTCCCATGTCCATTTTTATGTAGTGCCTCTTACATGTAAACCTAGAGGTGGAATTGCTGGGTCCTGAAGGGCATGAATAAACAATTTTATAAGATTAAGCCATATTGTTTATTCAAAGTAGTACATGTATATACATTTCTAGGGGCCATGTTTCAGAGATCTCTTGATCCACATTTCCCCCATCATTTGAGTATTGTTCAAATTTTTAATTTTTCCAGTTGAATTGAAGCATGATGGCTTCTCATTGTGCACAGATGTGCTTTATTAATGAGGCTGATAAACCCTCTGTATGTTTATTGGCCATACTTGTTTCTTTTGTTGTGCCCAGAAATATTTCAACAGAAAGATCTGTTCGTGACTTTTGCCCACTTCCATACTGGACTGTTCACCTTTTCTTTAGTGATTCCTAGAATTTTAAATACCTCCTTTCCATCAATTCCTAGTTGATATTTGCATAAATATCTTCTCCAAATTTGTAGAGGTTTTAACTTTCTTTAAGCATTTCTTTTCATGAACAGAAGCTTTTCATTTTAATATATTCAAAGATGTCACATTTGTCAGTACTTTTTATACAGTTATTATCTTGGTCTGTTAAGAAACCTTTTTCTAAGAATAGCTGTATTTTCTTCTGGATTTTGCAATTGAAATTTAGGTCTTAATCCATGTGAAAGATATTATTTTTAGAAATGTAAGTAGGGATTTAGTAATTCTGTCCATATGGACAACTAGATTGTCCAGCCCCACTTCCTAGGTGTGGGGCCTTCCTTATCCACTGATATCAGTGCCATGCACTTCAGTCCAACATAATCTCACACATGCCTGAGGCCAGTTCAGGGCTCTGCATTCTGTTCCAAGGGTCAGGTGGTCTAACACTGTGTCAGTCTCCAACTGTCTTAAATCCCATAGCATTGAACTAAATCTTATCTGGTATAGCATATTCTCCCATTTTCTCCTCCCCCCAAAGAAACTTTGGTATTTTCCCCTTAAACTTCCATATAAATATTACAATTTGACTTTTTCCACCCTTCCCTCATTCCCATCCTTGCTGTCTTCCCATGTTTCCCTAAAGCCTCCCCTGGTAATTTGCCTCGATCACCAGGTTATGACCCTGTGACTTGCCAGGGCCTTCCATGCCCATGTGTTGACAATGTGGCAGTCAACCTCAGGGCTCCTGAAAGAGAAAGAAATAGAAAGACATAGTAAATGTGGAGTCCCTCTCCTTCCTGCTGGGAAAGGCTTCTCACTCATTCACTGGGAGCTTTGGAAACGTGCCCTCAGCCCTGCTCCCTGTCCCCCATCCTCCCCAGTGTCCTCGCTAGGTGGCCTCCCAGGGTCACCGCAGACCTGCCTCCGCTGGCCCCTATTGCCGCCCTGCCCTCACCTTACTCCCTGAGCCGCCAGAAGTCACAACACTTTGCTTTCATTTTCCTGGAAATGCTTGTACTGTGAAGAAATGTATAAACATGGTTGCCCTGGTTTCATTTTCATTTCCTGAAACTGTCAGCCAGTCTTCCTGAGGGAGGGGTCCGAGTCCGAGGCTGTGCTCCTTCCTGCAGCTCACACACGGGGCCTTTTCCCCAGGAACACAGAGGCTTGCCAGCTCCTTTCTTGCCACAGTGACCACAGGAGCTCACGGTGTCTGCATTTCTTGGGAGAGGACATCTCTGTGAAATGTTCCTGTGCTGGGAGCTAATGGGAGCGCTTCAACAGACAGCATTTTCTGATATTTTATAAGAAGCATTTGGATCTGATCTCTGTCCTGAGCTGGTGAGTGAGCAAACTCTTTGCACCTGCATTATGGGAGGCTGGCTTTATGCTGGTGGGTTGAGGGGCAGGTGGAGAGCTGGGATTCCAGCCAGAGGCTCATGCCAGCCTCTTCGTAGAATGGAGAACCCCTGTGTCTGAAGATGCCTTCTCTTATTATATTAAAAAGTTATAAGAAAATATGGAATGAGCTGCATATTTACCAGGTGTCCAGTGGGAAACTGTGGAATATTTAGTGCATACCTGTAGGGTTTTCTGACTCTAACCTTTTATTATCTTAGAGCTTTTTTACAACTCCACTAGTTTTGATAATTGGTAGCAGTGCAAAATAATTCTTTTCTTGGTCATTTTCTTAGTGCTACAGTCTATAACAAAATACCATATGCAGGGTGGCTTATAAGCAGAAATTTATTTCTCATACATCTGGGGGAAGAGAACAAAAATATCAAGACACCTGTACATTTGGTGTCTGTTGATAGCACTTTTCCCAGATGGCTGTCTTTCCCTGCAAGTTCACATGAAGGAGCAGGCAAGTTCCTTCTCAAGGTCTCTTTTAGGAGGGCACTAATCCGCTCATAATTTCTCTGCCCTCATGACTAAGGCACCTTCTGAGGGTCTACCTGTTGCAGGAACCATGGGAACTACGAACGAGGAGTTGGGACACGGAGACGTTTGGCGAGAAGCAGCATTTTTTAGTGCCGGCACTGGCTCAGTGGTTCCTGTCCAAAGGCTGAGCCCCGAGTGGAGCAGGGCGATGCCTCTTACACATTCACTACAAGGTTAGGGGGGAGTCAGCATCCAGGATCCGTTGCAGAGGGAGCTATTAGGTCACTATAGGTGTATCCAGGATGCTAGTTGTATTTTAATCTGTTTCGGTAAAGGTGTCCCAGATACCCTATTATAAACGAATGGGCTTCCATGACTATGACCAACAAGCAGTTCCCTACCGCTGAGTCCCAGTGGGGGGGATACATTGCTACACTGTTTCAATCTCAGGCACCCAAGCACCTTGTGATTCCTCTGCATTCCTGAAGCCTCAATAGAAACGTTGTCTCCTTGGCTTCCTACCACACACCTACTCACCATGAACATTACATTTCATCTATGAATTTTGGAAAGACACAAACATTCAGTCTATATCAGGCATATAAATAAAATCTGTCTGTGGAGGCTCAACAGACTTCCCACCCTCAGCTTCGAATGCAGCCCTCTTGCCCCATTTTCTCCTTTATATCAATATTCTTGAGCCATGAATGTGTCTCTTCTTTGGGATTCTCCATTCAAATAGCAGTAACATCTGCTTGGTGCCTTCATTACTAATCAGACAAATAAAAATCCTTAACACATGTTCATTTTATATTTCTTGGAGATCGTGATTTTACCTTCTTTTAAAGACTTTCTCATTGCTGAAATATGGTCCATATGGTTTAAAAATCTCCTTTCAAATGCATTCAAAAATAACCACTCTCCAGTAATAGTGGGAGTCAAGTAACCATAATGTTGCTCATGTAATTGTGTATTAATAATAGCCAATTAAAAAAACAAAAACAAATAAAATAAAATAACGACTCTCCAGGCTGAGATCCCTGACACAAAATGTAACTGCACTCAGAATGGGACCCTTCCTTTCTGTCTTTCTCAGTTTTGATGAAGGCATGGTAACAATTTTTACTTTATTTCAAGGGAAACCATCTCTCAGAAATTGTCCATGTGGTGGTCATGAACTAGTTAAATGACTGGTCCGGATCTAACCTGTAGAGAAGGCACAGAGAGTGGGTGAGGGGATTTGTGAAAGGACATTTTGAGGGAGTTGTCACTGTGCTGGGGCCCCCAAGGGAAAGCGGCGGGGAGGGGCTGATCCTCACCTCAAACTCAGACTGAGGGCCCCAGGGGGCGTTTGCAGAGAGGAGCTAGAGGACAGGGACTGGTGAATGTCCCAAACCTGAGTAAACAAAGGAAAAAGTTGATTTAGCAAGATGTGGTACACAAGCCAAAAAAAGAGCTGGAGAGAGTTTGCTGAGGTGAAGGGGTGATGCCTGTCCAAACGTTAGGGGAACATTGTTTATTTCCCTCCATTCTTGTCCCCGCCACAACAAAGAATTGAAGGGCAGAGACACAGTAGTGAAGCAGAGTAAAAGTTTTATTTAAAGTTACTTAAAGAGAGGAAAAGTGCAGCAGGAAACCTCAGGGAGGAGAGGTGCCCTGAAAGGTTTAAGTTTTATTTAAAGAGAAAAAGTTCACACTCATAGAAAGGGGAGTGTGGGCTACCTCGTAGAAGAGGCACTGAGAGGTTGGACGTGTTTTATTTAAGGCGACTGTAAGGTTACGCACTTAGATATTATCTGCAACCTCATACAGGGGAGCTCACTGAAAAGTTGGGGGTTCCCCTTTTAAGGATTTTTTTTTTCAGAAATGTGACAAAGGGCTAGTGGTCTCAAGATGTTTATCTCTGATGAGACATTAAGTTTCTTTTCTTATCAGTTCTCCAGGTAATTCTGCGAAATTAGCTCAACACATGAAATTTACTGCTCTGATTCCTTAGCAGGATAGCAGCTTCCTGGTCTGGAAGCATATCAATGAAGACCGCCTGCCCTGCCTCCAAGGTGGGCTGAGTTATTGTCTGTCTGCTAAAGAATATGAAGAATCTTACTTCTTAACTTCCTGGGTTTAAAAATGCAAATTTAGCTTTAACATGGGATTCTTCCTGTCTTTACTATGCTGTTTATAGCTAGGCTTGTTTAGAAAATTAATCATGATGCTTATCTTTTGCCCAGGTTGCAGGTTACTTGATTAGGGGCTGGAGGAGGGAAAAAACAGCATGTAGGTAAAAGTTAAACTGGGCCTTTTAGCAAGCTAAAGTAAATCTTACAATGGCATGATCTAATTGACACAATGAAGACATAGGCTATGCTGAGATACTTTTCTTTATCTGAGGAATATTTGGGCAAGTTGCTCTTTGCCTTTTGAACTTTAACTGATTAACTCATTAACTCTGTGAGTCTTTTCTGGGTCTGTAGTTTTAATTGGCTAACATTTTGAGTCCCTTTTTAGTGGGCTTTACTGGCCTTATTCTCTCTCCACCCCACTCATATCTATTTTCCCGCCTAACACATTCATCTGAACTGGACCATGTACAGGAGAGGCTGCCATGGGGTCATCTCAGAGCCCTTTATGGAGGGCTGCGTGGAAGAACCAGTCTGCAGTGCGGGGAGCTGAGCGAAGAGGTGTGGGGTGTGCGTACAAACCTAGGAGTGGTCTGTGGGTATGTGGACATGGAAGGCTTGACACTGGAGGAGATCTTGGGAACTGAGGAAACGAGCAAGGAGGCTTCTTAAGGATTCACCGCTCACCACTCTATAGTTTCCAGCGGGAGAAGGTGTTTGTAAAGGGCTGCGGGGAAGGCTGAGCTTCCCCCCTGGATTGGCTACTTTTTCTTCTAGAAAAATGACAGGAGTGCTAATTTTCAAATCATCTTGCCTTTTGTGACACTAAATCCCACCTTAAAAATGTCTCTCCCCTTCACCTACTGCAAACATCCCTCCCCTGTCACAGACTACCACAGCCTTTTGAATTCAATATACACGCCACAGTTCATCTTCAGTCTATTACTGTAGTGAATAACACTGTATTCATGTGAGCCATATGATAATGCTTTTATGTTAACCCTTAGAATGTCCACAAAGTAGTGCATCTGAAGTCTGTGTTATAATAAAAAATATATTTGGTCTTTCTTGCTAGTTCCTGGAAGTAGCTCCTAAAGCCTTTGGAATTTTCTGAGTGAAAGGAGTGCCTTTAGTATGCTAATGAGACTACTGGGTTGGGTTTCTTACAGAGCTGGCTGGGGATGGGGACTGCTGTCCAGAAAGACCAAGTCAAGGTTAAAGGGTTGAAATTGGCAGCCTCCTCCTCCTCTCTCCTCCCCTAACCTATAGGAAGGAGAGGGAGGCTGGAGATTGTGTTCTACAGCAAATGACCAGTGACTTATCACTCATGCCTGTGAAATCAACCTCCATAAAAAACCCTAACAAGAGTCAGTTTCTGACTTACTAAACCCAATATTGTTTTGGGTGTCTCTCTATGCTCAGGGCATAGATCATCTTTTGTTCCTCTGACACAGTACTCCGTCAAATGTGGATCCCATTATTTATTAATATAAAAAGACACAGAATTGTCTAGGATGCAGGCACAGCTGCTGTAAAAGAGGATCCCCAGACACAGAGACAGAGTACAGGGCAGCCTCTCTCTCCCCCTGGGATAGTGCAGAGGTGAGCTGACTCTTCTCGGGTCAGCCAGAGCCCAGGCCCCACCCATCTTCACACTACACCCTCTCCACCCTTGTCTGTGTGTTTGTCTCTAGTGGAGCAACCTAGTGGCCGGCTGTGGGTAAAATTGCAATATTTCCAGAATCTCTCACCTGGCTTTAGTGCATCTGCATATTAATAGGTGTTTCCAAGGGGTGGAGAGCTTTAGTCCATCTACATATCAACAGGTGTGGGGTGCAAGGGTTTATCTGGACCAGAAAGGTTGGTGGAGCTCTCTGCTGCTGCAGTCTGGTCAAGAGAAACAGAGGAGAACTGCTTGTAAGAAACAAACGGGTTTCTTAACTTTATTTCTCCCATTTACTGATTTCGGTTTCAAAGGTATTTTTGCCCAGGATTCCCAACCTCCCCCCCGCCCCCCCAGAGTTCCTACTGGCCCTGCTCTGTTTATCACACCAAGCTGGCCAACATTTCTCTAGTTGCCTCACCCACCTTGCCTCTGCCCTGGAAAGCCAGCAGTATGAAATCAGGGGTTAACATTACTGGAGTGCTGGAACAGGGGCTGGCACACAGCAGGCACTCAAAGGAAGAATTTGCTTAGAGAATAAAGAATTTGCTGCTAGAATAAAGAAATAAAGGAAACATGCTGTTTTTATTCTCCCAGAGATTGCTTTGAGACCAACTTGTAGGCACATAAGAGTCTCTGAAAATATGAACCCAAGATTATTGTCACTATATTTTCAGAAGTCACAGAGCCTTGACATCTGAGGGGAAGCAAGAGTAGATTTCAGGAACTAAAGAAGGTGGGACACATTCATCCTTAAACACAGTGACAAAAGCTCTAGAGATCAAGAGGTCTCTGAAATAAAAGGGATTGAGCCTTTACAGATGCAGCCAGATAAAGACTGAGTCCTGGGACAGGAAGGTTCTGCTTCACCAGCAGCAATGCCAATTCACAGACACAACTTGCCCACCAGACTCAAGAAATAGGGGACAATTATAATGGTCTCAAGGAAAGAATGTTGTTAAAATCTGTGCTGTCTTTACATCAATCTCAGCTAGGGCATTTCCCTGATACTCATGGTTCATTCTCTCAGGGTGGGATTCAGCTTAATGACAGTGATTTCAGAAGGCTGCAGAATAATTACAAATGATAACATCATATCAGGACCTTTGAGAGTCCTAGGAATTCCATATAATTAATAGAACCTTCATGCTCATTAGGCAGAAAGACAGATATGAGTGGGATGAAAAGAGGGTGCAGCCCACCAAGAACTCAGGGAGTTAATCAGATGAGGCCAGAGAGCCAGAGATAACTCAGAGGATTAATGAAATGAAACACCAGGGACCACAAGAATGACCTGAAGGGCACAGGCCCTTCTCAGATGACAAAAATTCCCGAGATAAAAGTGTCAGAGCACAGCCCATGTCTTCAATCCTCCAATCAGATCATGCTCCCAAGGCCAAAGAATGTCAATCAAGGGCTTCTCTGTGCTGCCAAAAGCCCCATAAAAGAAGCCCATAAAACCTGCTCCTCCCTCGGAGTGCATTCAAATAAAACTTTGCTCTGCTTTACTGTCAAGTCTCTGCCCTTCAATTCTTTGTTGCTGCTGGGACAAGGACCAAGGAGAATGAACTGAACCCATAACAAACTATACAAATATACAGAAGGCTTAATATTATTACTTTTTATTTGACAATGTTCCCTATGAAAATTTGACATGTTATATAAATCTAATTAGTTTATTCATTTAGAATTTGATTTGGCCAAAAGTATCAAAAATAGTTTTTTTTAAAAAACACTTGGTTCATAGGTGTCTTGCCAATGGATTTCAGCCCCAGGCAAGTTCACTATGGATTCAATGTGACCAAATAAATGACAGTAGAACGTTCTTGGGGTGAAAGGATTATACCCAACTTTATTTCCACTGTGGCAGGTCAATCACTAGAATCCCGTCCACTCAGAGCAAGTCTGCATGCAGCAAGCCAGTCTCTGCCTCTGGGCCCCTCTGCCCACACAGTCATCCTCTGGGCCTCTCTGTCCACACAGTTGGCCTCTGGGTTTCTCTGCCTGCACAGTCGTCCCACACAGCCATCCTCTGGGCCTCTGTCCTCGGTGCTGCCACCACTCCAGCCTCTGCTCTGCTCTCCTGCAGCCTTGCAGCCATGCCACCATGTTGCCCAGAGCACTGGGCGGAACTCTTTATATAGAGTCAATAGCAACGTATTGTCCACACGTGCGTAGTGAGCTAGCCAACCAGGGCCAGGTGAGAATCTTGGCCACAGGAACTTTCATTTTATCCACACTCCACCCCTCCAGGATGCTCTCCTCCCAATCTATGTGCCCTCAGTTCTCTGCAATGCTCCCTGTGCAAGGAAGCTGGAACACTGTAATCAAAATCCACAACAACATGATACAATATACAAATAACAGAAATTATAAATTATAGTAACCCTCAAGCCTGAGGAGATCCATTGCCACCAAGTGGTCATCCTGGCTGTATTCAAACCAGTTCTACTCAAATGAGTTAACCTAAAGAACCATGGGTGGGCATCACAATACCCTCTTCTCCAGTCTTTCCGGCAAAAAGCCTTGCAGACACACAGGCCAGGCTTGTGGTTCTGCGGCCCACAAGAGGTCTTTGACACCTGCCTCTTCAGTCATAAAGGCTAGAACTGCTGCTCTGGTTTCAGTTGTTGCCATAGCTCTAATAAGATCCTATTTGACTTCCCATCTAATTTCCTTCCATTTGCTCCTGCCCATATTAAATCAACCGACATCTGTGTTCTCGTAACCTTCATGGGGCCCTTTAAATTCTTCTTGAGAGTAGCAGACCTTATTTCTTTCCATGTTCTCATTGTTTCAGCCTCTCCTAAGTCCGCTACGGTACATGTCACCTCACTTATGGGATGCCCTAAGTGAGGGGAAAGAATGAGCACTAGACACCCAAAGAGGGATGTGGGAGCCATTTGAAGCACAATATTTCTCATCCCAGTAGTGAAAATCTCTTCATCGAGGCCGTAATTCTCTTTACTATAGATGGCATTTCTTTTTTGCGGGGGGGTATCATTAATCTACATTTACATGTGCAATATTATGGCGATTAAACTACCCCCTTCATCAGGTCCCCCCCCACCAACCCCATTACAGTCATTGTCCATCACCATAGTGAGATGCTGTAGAATCACTACTTGTCTTCTCTGAGTTGTACAGCCCTCCCCGTGCCTCCCCAACATTACATCTGCTAATCATAATGCCCCCTTTTCCCCCTTGTCCCTCCCTTCCCACCCATCTTCCCCAGTCCCTTTCCCTTTGGTAACTATTAGTCCGTTCTTGGGTTCTGTGAGTCTGCTGCTGTTTTGTTCCTTCAGTTTTTTTCTTCGTTCTTATGCTCCACATATACGTGAAATCATTTGATACTTGTCTTTTTCGGCTTGGCTTATTTCACTGAGCATAATACCCTCTAGCTCCATCCATGTTGTTGCAAATGGTAAGATTGGTTTTCTTCTTATGGCTGAATAATATTCCATTCTGTACGTGTACCACTTCTTCTTTATCCATTCTTCTACTGCTGGACACTTAGGTTGCTTCCATTTCTTCGGTATTGTAAATAGTGCTGCAATAAACATAGGGGGGCATATGTCTTTTTCAAACTGCGCTGCTGCATTCTTAGGGTAAATTCCTAGGAGTGGAATTCCTGGGTCAAATGGTATTTCTATTTTGAGTTTTTTGAGGAACCTCCATACTGCTTTCCACAATGGTTGAGCTAATTTGCATTCACCAGCAGTGTAGGAGGGTCCCCTTTTCTCCACATCCTCGTCAACATTTGTTGTTTTTGTGTTTTGGATATTGGCCATCCTCACTGGTGTGAGGTGGTATCTCATTGTGGTTTTAATCTGCATTTCTCTGATGATTAGCGATATGGAGCATCTTTTCATGTGCCTGTTGGCCATCTGAATTTCTTCTTTGGAGAAGTGTCTATTCATGTCCTCTGCCCATTTCTTAATTGGATTATTTGCTTTTTGTTTGTTAAGATGTGTGAGTTCTTTATATATTTTGGATGTCAACCCTTTATCAGATACGTCATTTATGAATATATTCCCCCATACTGTAGGATGTCTTTTTGTTCTACTGATGGTGTCCTTTGCTGTACAGAAGCTTTTCAGCTTGATATAGTCCCACTTGTTCATTTTTGCTTTTGTTTCCCTTGCCCAGGGAGATATGTTCATGAAGAAGTCGCTCATGTTTATGTCCAAGAGATTTTTGCCTATGTTTTTTTCTTAGAGTTTTATGGTTTCATGACTTACATTCAGGTCTTTGATCCACCTTGAGGTTACCTTTGCGTATGGAGTTAGACAGCAGTCCAGTTTCATTCCCTTACATGTAGTTGTCCAATTTTGCCAACACCAACTGCTGAAGAGGCTGTCATCTCCCCATTGTATATCCAAGGCTCTTTTATCAAATATTAATTGACTGTATATGTTTGGGTTAATGTTTGGATTCTCTATTCTGTTCCACTGGTCTGTGGGTCTGTTTTCGTGCCAATACCAAATTGTCTTGATTACTGTGGCTTTGTAGTAGAGCTTTAAGTCAGGAAGCATAATTCCCCCTGTTTTATTCCTCCTTCTCCAGATTTCTTTGGCTATTCGGAGTCTTTTGTGGTTCCATATGAATTTTAGAATTATTTGTTCCAGTTCATTGAAGAAAGCTGTTGGTAGTTTGATAGGGATTGCATTGAATCTGTAGATAGCTTTAGGTAGTATAGCCACTTTGACAATATTTATTCTTCCTAGCCAAGAGCATGGGATGAATTTCCATTTGTTAGTGTCCTCTTTAATTTCTCTTAGGAGTGTCTTGTAGTTTTCAGAGTACAGGTCTTTCACTTCCTTCGTTAGGTTTATTCCTAGGTATTTTATTATTTGGATGTTATTGTGAATGGAATTGTTTTTCTGATTTCTCTTGCTGTTAACTCATCATTAGTGTATAGGAAAGCAACAGATTTCTGTGTGTTAATTTTGTATCCTGCAACTTTGCTGAAATCAGATATTAGTTCTAGTAGTTTTGGAGTGGAGTCTTTAGGGTTTTTTATGTACAATATCACGTCATCTGCAAATAGTGACAATTTGACTTCTTCTTTACCAATCTGGATGCCTTGTATGTCTTTGTTTTTTCTGATTGCCGTGGCTGGGACTTCCAGTATTATGTTGAATAACAGTGGAGAGAGTGGGCATCCCTGTATTGTTCCCGATCTTAATGAAAACCTTTCAGCTTCTTGCTGTTAAGTATGATGTTAGCTGTGGATTTGTCATATATGGCCTTTATGATGTTGAGGTACTTGCCGTCTGTACCCATTTTGTTGAGACTTTTAATCATGAATGGATGCTGAATTTTGTCAAATGCTTTTTCTGCATCTATGGAGATGATCATGTGGTTTTTGTTCTTCTTTTTGTTGATGCGGTGGATGATGTTGATGGATTTTCGAATGTTATACCATCCTTGCATCCCTGGGATGAATCCCGCTTGATCATGGTGTATGATCCTCTTGATGTATTTTTGAATTCGCTTTGCTAATATTTTGTTGAGTATTTTTGCATCTACCTTCATCAGGGATATTGGTCTGTAATTTCCTTTTTTGGTGAGGCCTTTGCCTGGTTTTGGTATTAGCGTGATGCTGGCTTCATAGAATGAGTTAGTAAGTATTCCCTCCTCTTCTATTTTTTGGAAAACTTTAAGGAGAATGGGTGTTATTTCTTCTCCATATGTCTGGTAGAATTCAGAGGTGAAACCTTCTGGTCTGGGGATTTTGTTCTTGGGTAGTTTTTTGATTACCGATTCTATATCGTTGCTGGTGATTGGTCTGTTTAGTTTTTCTGTTTATTGCTTGGTCAGTCTTGGAAGGTTGTATTTTTCTAAGAAGTTGTCCATTTCTTCTAGGTTTACCAGCTTCTTGGCATATAGATTCTCATAATATTCTCTTACAATTCTTTGTATTTCTGTAGGGTCCATCGTTATTTTTCCTTTCTCATTTCTGATTCTGTTTATGTATGTAGATTCTCTTTTTCTCTTAATGAGTCTGGCTAGGTGTTTATCTATTTTGTTTATTTTTTCAAAGAACCAGCTCTTGGTTTCATTGATTTTTCTATTGTTTTATTCTTCTCAATTTTATTTATTTCTTCTCTGATCTTTATTATGTCCCTCCTTCTAGTGACTTTGGGCCTCATTTGTTCTTTTTCCAATTTCAGTAATTGTGTCTTTAGACTATTCATTTGGGAATGTTCTTCCTTCTTTAAATAGGCCTGGACTGCAATATCCTTTCCTCATAGAACTGCCTTTGCTGCGTCCCAGAGAAGTTGTGGCTTTGTGTTGTTGTTGTCATTAGTCTTCATATATTCTTTGATTTCTGTTTTGATTTGGTCGTTAACCCATTGATTAATTAGGAGAGTGTTGTTAAGTCTCCATGTATTTGTGAGCCTTTTTGATTTCTTTCTAAAATTTATTTCTAGTTTTATACCTTTGTGATCTGAGAAGTTGGTTGGTAGAATTCCAATATTTTTGAATTTATTGAGGTTCTTTTTGTGGCCTAGTATGTGGTCTATTCTGGAAAATGTTCCACGTGCAGTTGAGAAGAGTGTGTATTCTGTTGCTTTTGGGTGTAGAGTTCTGTAGATGTCTGTTAGGTCCATCTGTTCTAGTGTGTTGTTCAGTGCCTCTGTGTCTTTCCTTATTTTCTGTCTGGTTGTCTGTCCTTTGGAGTGAGTGGTGTGTTGACGTCTCCTAAAATGAATGCATTGCTGTCTATTTCCTCCTTTAATTCTGTTAGTATTTGTTTCACATATGCTGGCGCTCCTGTGTTGGGTGCATATATATTTATAATGGTTATATCTTCTTGTTGGACTGACCCCTTTATCATTATGTAATGTCCTTTTTTATCTCTTGCTACTTTCTTCATTTTGAAGTCTATTTTGTCTGATACAAGTACTGCAACACCTGCTGTTTTCTCCTTGTTGTTTGCATGAAATATCTTTTTCCATCCCTTCCCTTTAGTCTGTGTATATTTTTGGGTTTGAGGTATGTCCCTTGTAAGCAGAATATAGATGGGTCTTGCTTTTTTATCCATTCTGTTACTCTGTGTCTTTTAATTGGTGCACTCAGTCCATTGATATTTAGGGTATTATCGATAGATATGTACTTATTGCCATTGCTGGCTTTGGATTCATGGTTACCAAAGGTTCAAAAGTTGCTTCTTTACTATCTGACAATCTAACTTAACTTTCTTGTTAAGTTATTGTAAGCACAGTCTGATGTTTCTTTATTTCTCTCTCTTCTTATTCTTCCTCCTCCATTCTTTATATACTAGGTGTTTTATTCTTTGCCTTTAGTTAGTATTTGGATGGTCTGCTTTCTTTGCCAAGATTTTATTTTCTGTGGTGACATCTTTTTACCCTTAGGAGTTCTTCCCTCAAGAGCAGTCCGTTTAAGATATCCTGTAGTGGTGGTTTATGAGAGGCAAACTCTCTCAACTTTCGTTTGTCTGGAAATTGTATAATCCCTCTGTCATATTTAAATGATAATCGTGCTGGATACAATATTCTTGGTTCGAGGCCCTTCTATTTCATTACATTAAAAATATCATGCCATTCTTTTCTGGCCTGTTAGGTTTCTGTTGAGAAGTCTGATGATAGTCTGATGGGTTTTCCTTTGTAGGTGATGTTTTTTTCTCTCTCTAGCTGCCTTTAATACTCTGTCTTTATCTTTAATCTTTGCCAGTTTAATTATTATGTGTCTTGGTGTTGTCTTCCTTGGTTCCCTTGTGTTGGGAGATCTGTGGGCTTCTGTGGACTGTGAGACTATTTCCTTCCCAAGCATGGGGAAGTTTTCAGCATTATTTCTTCATAGACACTTTCTATCCCTTTTTCTCTCTCTTCTTCCTCTGGTACTTCTATAATGCGAATATTGTTCCATTTGGATTGGTCACACAGTTCTCTTAATATACTTTCATTACTAGAGATCCTTTTATCTCTCTCTGCCTCAGCTTCTTTGTATTCCTGTTCTCTGATTTCTATTCCATTACCAGTCTCTTGCATCTCGTCCAGTCTGCTGCTAAGCCCGTTGATTGCTTGTCTCAATTCTGCATTGTCTTTCCTCACTTCCCTCACTTCCTCCCTCAGCTCTTGCATATTTCTCTGTAGATTGATCAGTATGGTTATGACTTTTGTTCTGAATTCTTTTTCAGGGAGGTTGTGCATTTCCATCCCTTCAGGTTCCCTCTCTGGTGTTGTCTGGGTCTGGGTGAGTTTTGTTTCTACCATATTCCTCTGTCTTTTCACTGTGATAGAAGTGGTCACTGGGAGTTGCCACGTATATCAGCTGGGCTCTTTAAGACTTTTAAAAAGAAAAGAAACAAAAGAGAAAAAAAAGAAAGAAGGAAAAGAAAGAAAAGAAAAAAGAAAGAAAAAAAAAAACCACCCACCGGGTGTAGATTCTGTGGGGATGCAGTAGGTGGCGCTGTTGCTCCACCATTCCATAGCCCCGGCTATGCGGCTCCACAGAGCCCTTTGTAGCTCTGGCCTGGGCGGGAATGAATCAGAGGCTGTTAATCTCTGTGGGAAGTCTGAGTGAAGCTACTTTTTCCCAGTTGCCAGGCAAGGGGTCGGAAATTCCCCAGGACTCCCAGCCTGCTGGGCTAAGTGTGGTGGTACGATCCTGGGCCATTGTCTCTTTGAGACCGCTAAAAAAAGCGCGTGCTTTTCTTTTGTCCCTGGGAGCTGGCTGCGAGGACCCGGTGCATTTCCCGGCTCAGATCCTGCACCCTCTGTCTCTCCAATCTCCGATACACCACACAATGTGTGTCAGCACTCCCGGCGCAGATCACCAGGGCTGGTTGTTTCACGGGCCTGTACTCCCACTCCCTCCCGGCTCTGAATCCTCTCCTCCAGCCAGTGCGCTGGGGTGGGGGAGTGCTCTGGTCACGCCAGGTAGCAGCTCCATACCTTACCTGCCTTGCGGGATGCCGAGTCCTCTCAGGTATAGATGCAGGCTGTATGCTGTCCTGTATCTTCCGGTTTCTTTTTTAGGAATAGTTGTATTTGTTGCATTTTCATAAATACGTATGGTTTTGGGAGGAGATTTCTGCCGCCCTGCTCACACCGCCATCTTCCCGGAAGTCTTAGATGGCATTTCTTATGCCTACCTCTCGTAACACCTGTTGGAGCTCAGCATATGTCTGTCATCTAGCAGGAGAAGATGGTAGATAACCCTGATTGGGCCACACAGCACGAAGTGCAGCCATACGGCAATAAAGGAGGCAGTGATTCCCTGGGGTCTGATGTGCACTTTGTTACTGCTGCCTCAAGGCAGGCTGCACTGTCAGGGAAGCCAGCTTTCCCATCTCTGATCCCAACAGCACAATTCCATCCACCTCTAAGTCCCACGGATGCAAAGAGCCAAGCTGATATTTTCTCCAAGGATTTCTGCCTAAACCAGGAGCCCAAATCCACCATCTCAGCCTGAGTATAGGGGCAGAGCATAGAGTGCTCCACGACCTGGGGAGGGCGCTGCTCCTCTCCTTGGGGGAACTCTCAGCTGCTGGGTCTTTATTTTCTTTACAACCCCTGGGCAAGCTTTCAATACAGGAGGGGTCAGAGGCTCTGGCACCACCCCTTCATCCTTCCCCAGCTCCTCCATTTCTGGGGCTGATGGCACTTCTCTACTCCCCTGAGTGCTTCCTCTGCTACAACCTTTACCATTTTACTGTGCCTCACAGCAATGCTAGTTCAGTCTTCAGAAGCTCTCTTACTTTCACTCAATGCTCCACAGCTGATGTTCTTGGGCCACCTCTGTCTGTGCTTCCCTCAGGAGTTTGTCTTTTTCCTTGATGGCCTCTTCCTCCTTCAGAGCACCTGGCAGTGCTGCCATCTCATTCTATAATGAATCTTTTACCTCTTCAACAGCACCTTGCTGCTGGGGTTCTCACGCTGTCTCCTCTTGCATCAATGCCATTTCTTTCTTCAGGGAATCCACAGAAATATGGAGCTTGCATTCTCGTACCACCATTTCTTAGGTCTTTCAGGAGCATCGCTTTCTTTTCTATAAACTTTTTTAATACTGTGAGAAGCAGCCACCCCATAGTCCCCACTGCCTCGTGGGCACTCTGTGTCTCAAAAGACCTACTTACTATCCCTACTGCCTCAAGTATCACCTCCACTTGCCTCCAGTCCTGGGGTGGGGTTGAGCCCCTTGGAGGCAGGACACCTCAGACCAAATACCCATTGGGGTACAATCCACTGTCTCCCCATTCACTGAGGCAGCCTGCTCAAGCACCCCTCCCATAAGGGCAGCCTGTCTTTTTCCTTGGTCAAAAATGAATCCTGCCTATGCCAACAATGTCAATTGTCTTGCCAATGGGTTTCAGTTTCAGCCTGGGCAAGTTCACTATGGATTCAACGTGACCAAAGAAATAACAGTAGAACGTTCTTCGGGTGAAAGGGTTACACCCAACTTTATTTCCACAGTGGCAGGTCAATCACTAGAATCCCATCCACTCAGAGTGAGTCTGCATGCAGCAAGTCAGTCTCTACCTCTGGGCCCCTCTGCCTGCATAGCCGTCCTCTGGGTCTCTCTGTCCACACAGCTGGCCTCTGGGCCTCTCTGCCTGCACAGTTGTCCTACACAGCCAACTTCTGGGCCTCTGTCCTCAGCGCTGCCACCACTCCAGCCTCTGCTCTGCGCTCCGGCAGCCTTGCAGCCATTCCACCATGTCACTCAGAGCACTGGGCGGAACTCTTTATATAGAGTCAATAGCAACATATAGCCCACACGTGTGTAGTGAGCTAGCCAACCAGGGCCAGGTGAGAAACCTGGCCACAGGAACTTTCATTTAATCCACAGTAGGATAACTGAAACTTAGTTATCATTTAAGCAATTGAAATTAACTGTGAAACTCAGTTATCAATTTAACCAATTGATAAAGATTTTACAGGCAAATATAGAAGGTCACATCATTGCTAGAACTATGTTGGACAGATCAGGTGAGGAGGAAAAGAAAAGGTTAAATCTTTGTTCTCAAGGATATATCTTACCAAATTCTTGATAGCTTAAGAGAAACAAGAAAATGGTTTCCAAAGTGTGGAAATGCAAAACATTAGGGAACCAGCGATACTTTAACATGGTTCATAACATGAGTCATATTTCATTTTCTTCAGTCCATATAGTCATATTTTTTATTATTTTTCTCTTTGAATCCAATTTTCCCAGTGGTTTTGGAAATTCTTTGCTAATTCAGTTTTATGATCTTAAAGCTGTCAGAAACCTGTATTCTAGAGTCTTTTGCAGGAACACTTTTTGTAAAAACACCTCAGTCAAAGTATAGCTACCTGTAAAGGGTAAAAGGCTTAAAAATGGCAATGGTTAAAGATCTGATTTGAGTTCTTTATAATGCAATAGACAAGGAAATTTGATTATTTGTGTTACAAATAACACTTCAAGATTATATCAGGACACACTGGATTTCTAGGAGTTTCATATGACTTAAGAACAGTTATTTAACACCATACACACACACACACACACACACACACACACACACACACACACAAAAGAAAGAATGGAGTTTTAGCATCAATTATTTGACAGCATTTCCCATGTGAATTAATATACCAAATAAGCCCAATTAGTTTAATGTATCTCTTTCATGAGGAGAACAAATCCTTTGAAATATTCTACGGGTCCTCTGGAATATATCAAAGTTAGCTTGTGGTCAAAAGGTTAAGAATTTGATTTGTGGGAAGTTTATCAAAACCATCAAAAAAGGTTTTAAAACACTTGGCCAAATAGGATGACAGTTCACTGTAAAACAATACATTATCTATTTAACCAAAGTGACAATTAGAGTCCACAGGGAAATACATAAGGTTACATAATTGTGAGCAAAGCTTAGCTCTATTTATATTAAGAAGACTCAGTTTTCTTAAGTAGTTAAAGACATGATGTTAAGATATCATGAAGTACAGGAGATTATTTTGATAAAACACAAAAGCCTTATTTTCTAAGTACATAACCTCAAAAGTAAAAAACAGAACAAAACAAAAATCTTTACAGTCTCATACTGATAGCAGACTGTTCAAGAAAATTTGTCCTTTGAACAAAAAGAAAACCAAATGTTATTTTTGTATCAGTGTACTTTTAATATTTAAACACATTCTTTAAAAATTCATTTCTAATCTTAGCCAATTTGATCACATATTAAAACATCTTTTCAAAGATTCCTTTTCCACAAACCTTACAACTTTCTTGTTTATATCTTTTTATTTTATAAATTTTCCCTCATTAAATAATGAGCCTTACTTTGGGACAATATTAATTTTTTTCAACAACAAAAGAAAGCATTTCCATTTCTCACACTTTATTTTCCTGAAAATTCTATTTTTTGTACATTCTACTTTTCCTGGATGTGGAGATGTTTCCTTTACTAATCCTAAGGGCTTTAATTACATTTAAAACAATTCTTAGCTCTTAGAAGTGTTAAATAAGAAATAAATAATCGTGAATTGTCTTTTATATTACCATCCTGTGAACTGGCGATAATAAACACTTTTTATGACTTCTAGAAATATGTGCCTTAGTAGAGTCTTTCAATAACATGCAAAAAATAATGTTTACTAACAGACCCAAATTCATCTTCATTTTTTCTAATAATACAGAAATCAAAGTAGTTCAACTTGTATTCAGTATTGTTGCATCATCTTCATTTTGTTTACATTTTTTGAGGTATAATTGATACAAAGCATTGTATTGTTACAGGAGTAGAACTTACTGATTTGATATTTGTATATATAGCAAAATGACCAATACAATAAATCTAGGTAGCATCCATTACTACACACAAAATAATCACCACAATTAGTCTTATTAATATCTATCAGCATACATATTTTTTTCTTCTAATGAGAACATTCAAGATCTACTGTCTTAGCAACTTTCAAATATACAATACAGTACGATTAACAATGGTATACATTACAACCCATGACATATTTATTTTATAACTGGAAATTTGTATTTTTTTATCTTCACCCATTTCTCCAATCCGAAATGTCTATTTCAGTATCCATTAGCTCATTAAAAATTTTTTAATCAATTAATTTTTTTATTACACGTATAAATGAGATGATATGGTATTTGTCTTTCTCTAACTTATTGTACTTAGCATAATCTCCTCAAGGTCCACCCACATTCTTGCAACGGGCAAGATTTACTCTTTTGTGACTGAATTGTATTCCTGTGTGTGTGTGTGTGTGTGTGTGTGTGTGTGTGTGTGTGTGTACCAAAATTTCCCTGTCCATTCATCCATCAGTGGACAGTTTGGCTGTTGCCACATCTTGGCTATTGTAAATAATGCTGTGATGAACATGGGGGTGCATATGTCATTTCAAGTAAATGTTTTCAATTTTTTCCAATATCCAGAAATGGAATTGCTGAATCATATGGTAAATCTGTTTTTAATTTTTGAGTAACCTCTCTATGTTTCCACAGTGGCTGCACCAATTTACTCTCCCAACACAGGACTCAAGGATTCCCCTTTCGCTACATCCTCACCAACTCTTGCTATTTCTTGTCTTCTGGACAGTGGCCATTCTGACAGATGTAAGGTGATAACACATGCAGGTTTTGATTTGCAATCCCTGAGGACTGATGTTGAGTACCTTTTCATCTGCCTGTTGGCCATTTGTATTTCTTAATTAGAAAAATGTCTATTCAGATCCACATCCTATTTTGAAATCAGATTGTTTCTTTTGCCATTGAGTATATGAGTTCTCTGCAATTTGCATATCGACCCCTTATCAGATATATGATTTGTAAATATTTTCTCCCATTCAGTAGGCTGCCTTTTCATTTTCTGATGGCATCTTTGCTGTGCAGAAGCTTTTTAGTTTGATGTCTTCCCACTTGTTCATTTTTATTTTTGTTGCATTTGCTATGGTTCTCAAGAGATGGACATTTTAGAAGGATTTAGCCCACCCTTTGTCTTTACGAAGGCTCTGCCAAGGAACGTCCAGCATCTTCTTGTGCAGGACCCCAGGATTCAGCTCCAGATCAGTCTGGCTGGAGCTGAAGCAGGACACAGGAGATCTTGCTAAATGTGGAATATCCTCTTGGAACTGCTTTCTTATTACCGCTCTCATTCCACACATGTGGAAAGAGTTTTCTCTTCTCTCAGGCAAAGACATTAAAAACAAGGAAAAGGAGTTTGCAAACACATTGAACCTAGATTCAAGGTGAGCCTAAGTATGAGCACATTAATAGCCTTTCCTCATTCCTACTTGGTACGTTGGCCAGAACATATATGTTTCCTGATTACGTTTGAGTGCTAGAAGACTCGTTAGTAGGTATCAAAAATATCAAATACATCGCCTTCTTTTCCCACCTAAACGTCAGTCCCACTTACATACAAACGGAGGTTGGTGTGGGCAGGGGCCTCAGGAAAATTTGGCCAGCTCAGTCTTACATGGATGAGTCTAGTGGGTCCCTTAACCATGTGTAGCATGTGACACCTGCAGAAATTACCTCCAGAACACAGACAGCCTGACTGAAAATTCCATATATCTTCTTGCCATATTATCTTGCTACCATTTGACGATGATATATATAGTATGTCCTCTGGGAGGAACAAGACCCACGTTGGAAGTGAAGTCTGCCATGTAGAAATGTCAGGTGGCTTCATGCCCTTAGGGGATTTTCCTGAGGTTCTCACACATGGGGTGGGTATAGGTACAGTGGGATGTGATTTATTTATATCAGGAAGTAAATTGTCCCACTGAATGGTCACTGTGTGTTGTGTGATCATTATTTCATACAAATGAAAATATTAATGATAATTCAAATGTAATGAAAACCAGTGGGCAGTAATGGTTGGGAGGAATGATCCAACTTTTAATTTGGTCATGAAGAACTGAATTTCTTGAGGGAGAAAGGGATACCAACATAAGAGCAGAACCTGGGAAAATGCAAATAAACAAGAAATAAAGGGTGCAAGTCCAGGGAATTCTGAAGAACAGTAAAAGAAGGTGCTCCCCATACAAAGTGGGGCTGGGGCTCTGGTTCCCCCTCCCGTAATATCTCACCCCAACTGTTCTGCATATAATAAGCACACCTTCCGTCTCTGACCTTCCCTTTTCTCTGCTCCTTCTAGTGTCTTCTCTGGCATCCAGCCATGGGTCAGTGCTCACCCTCCCGTGCATCTCGTCAAAAGGCTCATGATCTGCTCTCCAGCTTTGATAGGTTTGCTGAGAAGTTCCACCTAGAAACAAGAATAATCTCTCAGGAAACCATCACTTTGATTAAATCATCCCTGAAGGAGGGGAACCTTCAGAAGGCAGTTACTGCGATCAGTGAGGCATTGAGAAACATCGAGAGTGCCCCACTGAGCATTGCTGTGACTGGGGAGACCGGGTCAGGGAAGTCCAGTTTCATCAATGCCCTGCGCGGGGTTGGGCATGAGGAAAAAGGTGCTGCCGACACTGGGGCGTCGGAGACCACCAAGCAGAGAACTCCATACACACACCAGAAATTTCTCAATGTGACAATATGGGACCTGCCTGGCATAGGGTCAACTAGGTTTAAGCCACAGAAATATCTAAAGAAAATGAAGTTTAATGAATATGACTTCTTTATTATCATCTCTGCTACACGCTTCAAATTAAATGATAAACAGTTGGCCGAAGCAATTGGAAAAATGGGGAAGAATTTCTACTTTGTTCGAAGTAAAGTGGACAATGATTTGCACAATGAAGAAAGGATGAAACCAAACCAATTCGATAAGGAAAGAATCCTGAAAAATATTCGAAATGACTGCAGGGAAAATCTAGAGGGTGCCAAGGTGAGTCACCCTCAGGTTTTCTTGGTCTCCAACGCTGATGTGTCTGACTATGATTTCCCAAACCTGGAGATGACACTTCTGAGGGATCTCCCAGCCCAGAAGCGCCACATCTTCATGCTATCCCTGCCCAGTGTCACTGAGGACGCCATTGACCTGAAGAGGGATTCCCTGAGGCAGAAGGTCTGGCTGGAGGCACTGAAGGCTGGAGCATCAGCCACCATCCCTTTAGTGGGCCTGATCAATGATATAGATCTGGAGAAGCTGCAGGAGACCTTAACCCTCTACCGGTCTTACTTTGCTCTGGATGACACATCCCTGGAAACCATGGCCAAGGATTTGCATGTGTCAGTGGAGAAACTCAACGTACACCTCGAGTCTCCACATTTGTTGTCTGTCAAGAAGGGTAATGAGTCTGTAAAGGACAGGCTGCTGAAATGTATTGAGACAGTTTGCTCAGTCACTGGGGGCCCCATTGCCACAGGCATATACTTTACAAAAACCTTCTATTTGCAAAATCACTTCCTTGATACTGTGGCTAAGGATGCCAAAACTCTCCTTAAAATAGAAGAGCTTTTCACAGAAAAGGTGGGCTCTGCCGAGGTCTAACACGCTGTATATTGGGAAACAAGATGGGAATGATGAGGCCCAGACCCCACTGCATCCTGGTGCTGGACTGGCCTTGCCAGCTGGCCTCATGGTTAAGAGTTCCTCTAAGTAAGCCTGGATTCCTGCCCCAAGTAAGGACCCCTGGTGTCTCCACGCTCTCAGCACTGGATCAACCTCCACTTTAGTGCCTTTCATGCAAAATGTAGGCTCAGCTATAAAGACTCACTTGAATTCTGCCTGGGGAAAAACAAGAAGGAGATCTGGAATTTGATGCTGAGAAACACAGGCATGTCAGTGGTCCAGCTACTCTGCGTCCAAGGCTGGGTACCACAGTTATAATAGTGGCACTTGGTGTCTCAATGCTTGGCACCCAGAATAGGCTCAATACCTGTTTGATGTTTGCCCAGATCCAGTCAATAATATTCATTGTTGAGGGTCCCTCCTTATATGTCCATCTGAGGGATCCTTGGTTGTCCTTCCAGAACTCACCATGTTATTTCACAAGCTTCTGCAATGTAACAAGGATCAGGATGTAGTATAAGCCCTGGCAGTGGTTTTTCTTATTTTTTAAAGTATGAGTGTGTGGGTAAAATTGCAGTATTTCCAGAATCTCTTGCCTGTCCTTAGTGCATTTCCATATCAATAGGTGTTTCCAAGGGGTGGAGAGAAGCAGTCCATCTCCATATCAAAAGGTGATTACAAGGGGAAGCAGGGCATATATGGACTGGAGAGGTTGGGTGGGGGTCCCTTTTTCTGCAGCCAGGTCATGAGAGACACAGGCAAACAGAAGTTGACGACTACTTGTAAGCAATAAATGAGTTTCTCCAACTTTATTTCTCCCTTTGACTGATTTTTGTTTCAAAGGTATTTTGCCCTGGGCTGGGAAAATACTTTACCCCCAGAGTTACAGAGTGCCTAATTTAGGCTTTGCTGATGTGTCCATTTCAAAGATGCTTATTTCAAATAAGCACACTGCTAGTCACATAACTAGATGGAGAGCTTACCCAAGTTTCTTGTGTTAGCCTCAAGCATGATGTATAATTTTCAGCTTTTATTAAGTAATAAACCTTTTGTTTTCAATGCTTTCTGCTGGTTGTTTCTGAAGGACATCTTGCAATCATAATAAGAACAACAAGGTCTGGGGCAAACGCATCGTGGTTAGACAGAGAAAATGTGAAGTCTCTCTCCTTTCTGATGGAAGACTGTCCTTCTCACTCACTCACTGGGAGCTTTGTGAACATGCTCACAGACTCCCACCCTGTGCCCCCTGTGCCCAGTGTCCTCCCCAGTGTCCTTGCCAGGTGGCCTCCCGGTGATCACTGGAGACTTGCCTACCTGGTTCCTACTGCTTCCCTGCCCTCCCCTCATTCCCTGAGCCACCAGAAGTCACAACACTTGTATTTCTCGTTCCTGGAAATTCTTATGCTTTGGAGAAATATATAAACATAGTTGCCCTGGTTTCATTTATGTTTCCTGTAAATGTGCGCTCTCAACTCTCAGCCAAGTCTTCCTGAGGGAGGGGCTGCAGTCAGTCTGTTGTGCTTCCTGGTGCTCAGCCGTGGGGCCCCTCCCCCAGGCGGACAAAGGCCCACCCGTCCCTTGCTCACTTCTGTGACCACAGGAGCATCAGTGCCGCCTATCCCAGGGGAGGACATCTGGGTGGAGGGTTCCCCGGGCCGAGGGCTTGAAGGGGCACCTCACCAGGCTCAACATGTTCTGACGTTTTTGAAGATTCGGATCTGACCTCTGATATAAGAAAGTCTGAGCTGGTGAGTGAGCACACGTTAACACCTGCAGTGATGGGCTCCTCTCCTTGTTCTAGGAGGGCTGAGGGGCAGGCCTGGCTGGTGGAGACCTGTGGTTTTCCTCAGTGACCAGCCTCCCTCTCAGGCGGCTCAGAGACTGAAGGAGGGCAGATAACTCGCCCACGGCCAGGGAGAGGCTCCAAGTGATGCCTGGGGGGCCACCTAGCAAGGTTCCCAGGCACATGCCTCTCACCCTCCTGGACTCTAAGATCCTTCTTTTGAATACAGAAACAATTGTATAATGTCCTTATAGAGTTACTAAGAAGATGAAATGAAAAATCGATGTCCATGTACACATCTGAATTTTAATTAACACACGACTCTGACTTTCCCCCCAAATTTCCCCTGCTCGCATCAGTGGACACACTCCCACTGGACAGAAGACAAGGTCTTGGAGACCCTACAGAGAGTTCTGCCCCGGTTACCACAGCCTGATTCTCTCAGAATGAAATAACTTTTAAAAGAAGTGTACATAAATTGTAAATTAATGATAATAAAATAAATTATATTAAAAAAAAAAAGAAGTGTACATATAACCTCGGGTGAGGTGGAGTTGAAATTTGTTCAGGGCATAGACGTTGGGTGTGCTCAGCCGTCATCACCCATGTCTGGCATCCTGACACTTTCTTGTGCCTACTTACCCTGTGGGCATCTGTGATGCTCCTCTCCTCCTGTGTGGTGGTCACGGCTGAACACACATCTGGCCATCCCCCAGGGAAGGTGGTGGAGAGACCAGCCCCCTGAGGCACTTGAGCGGCTGTGCTGGGCACACCCTTCAGGAACATGGTAAATGGGACCCGGGGATGGAGGCAGGGGACAACGAAGTGTCTGGGGTGAGTCAGTCCACGGAGGGCAAACAGCTCCCTTCAGTAAGTGAATCTCTCCACCTGTGCTGGCAGGAAGGGCTACGGCCCCTCTCTGAGAAAGCAGAGGCTCAGCTTATGCTCTTCGGACCCTCGGCTTGTGCTTCCTGTACATGGGGAGTCTTGAGCAGTTGATGTTCGTGTGCATCTGCTGTTTGCTGACACTCAAACACCTCCCTCTCCATTTATCCATTTCACAAGTATTTATTGGTCATGTCCTTATGCACTTTTCTACTCCCAGCAGAAAAAAGAGGGAACGCAAGAGGCAAACTGCCTGCCCTGGTAGGTGAGGGAGTTAGGCAGACCAGAGGGCAGACAGACAAAGGAGCAAATAAGAAAGGAAAAGACATGATATTTTAGGGGAGGGGGAGTTTTGCCTCAAGGTGTTGGTGGTAGGGAGGGCCAGGCAGAGGGGGATGCAGGACTAGGTAGGGTGGTCAGGGAAGCCCCCTGATGAGGTGAGACCTGAAAGATGGCAGAGAGTGAGCCCTGGGGCTATTTGAAGCCTCAAAAGCAGGGAAACAGAAGTGGGAACAGGTCTGGTCTGCTGGGGACACAGCAGGGAGGTGACTGGGACAAAACAAAGTGAGAGGGGAAGGAGGACATGGAGGAGTGCAGACAGGGCACGGGGGGCCTCTGAGGACTGCGGCTGCTCTGCAGTGAGGGGGAGCCCCTGGCAGGTGGTAACACAGGAGAGTCCTATAGGCGGGTCACTGGTTGCTATTTGTGGTGAGACTGCCTGAGGATGGGCCAGGGCAGAGGCAGGGCAGGGGAGGAATCACTTTCCCCTACCACCACCACAGGGTCTCATAACTGGGCCTGTGAAAGAGTCTGACAATGAGTAGATTAGCAGGAGAAAGGCACACAGATTTATTAATTTTTAAGAAACATGCATGCAGGCATCACAGGAACAATGTGAGTTCCTAAAAAGCTGTAGATTTTGGTACCCATGTGTCATTTTAATAGGAGAAGCAGTGGGGGAAGTAAATGCTTCTTTGGAAAGATGAAGGCACCCTTGGAAAAGAAGATGGGAGACAGGATAGCTACTGAAGACATTTGTGTGTTTGTATGTGTGTGTGCTTCTATTATCTGCTCCTCTGCTGTGTTACTTCTCCCTGGTTGATGAAATTCCAGGAAAGGAATTTATAACAATTGAGTGTATTCTGGAGGATGTCTTCAGACAAATGAGGTGAGCTCAGAGACAACCTCTCCCTGCATTTGCTGTTTTACTAGTGTCTTCAGTTCAAAATAACCAATATACCAATGACCAATCAGTGATTGGGGTGGCATGTCTTGAACTCCTTCCTGGGTCACCTCTGGGAAGCTTCATGCAAGCATCCCAGGTAGAAGTGATGGTGCTTTGGACCAGGGTGATCGTGGTGTTAATGGGAGAAATTAATGGGTTGTCCAAAGTCTTGGAAGGTCAAGCCTCCCCCCAGTTTTGAGAGGAAGAAGATTGTGTGGATAGCCCCACAAGCACCTGGAGGAGTGGCATTGCCATTAACTAGAAAGGAAAAGACTGTGGGAGGAAACGGTACAATTTGGGTTAATTTTAGCCATCTTTAGTTACTCAATATCATCCTAGACATGCAAGGGGGATGTTGCATGAATAGTGGGATGTTTGGGTCCACAGTCATGGGAAAGACTTGGATAGAGACAGACTTCAGAAGTTGCCAGCTTCTACGTGGTATTGGACAACTTTGAACACATCACAATAACCAAGGTAGTGGACACCACAAATTTTAGGTCTCATTATAACAGGGATGGGGTTCGCACACCAACTTCAGATTTTAAATCGGTGGCTTCCCAGCACCTGCCCATACCCAGACTTGTCAACCAGAGGGCATGTTCCAACCACAGCTGCCCTGAAAATATAAGGAAAGACACCGCCTCCCAACTCCTGGGGACTGCACGCTGGCCACCCCTACACCAGAACCCCCCAGGTGGTGGCAGAAGTGGGCCTTCCCTTGGGCCCATCCTCACAAAAGGTGGAGCTGCTACTCCACCACAGGTCTGGAGTTGGAGCCATAGCCATGGGGAAGGGCTTTCCCAGTGGGGCATGCTTGGGATGGGGCTGTACCTCAGGGGAGGAACCAGTCCCTGTCCACTCTGCAGAATGTGCCAGTCTGTTCCCTCCCTGCCAAAATATGTATACCATTGGTATCCACTCAGTGACCCATCTGATTGTGCTCCTTCAACTGTGCCCCCTCCAGCTACACCCTGACACCAAGACACTGCGGGCTCATGCACCCGAGGCTGCCATCCAGCCAGCCAAAACCACCAGACACAGTCTACCCAGAGGACCTTCCTTCACAACCAATCCTTCAAGACTGGGAGAGGGAGACCTTTCTACTAATTTATGGAATCAAGCACAGAAAGTCAAACAAAATGAGGAGAAGGAGGAATATGCTTGAAACAAAAAAGCATGATAAAACTTCAAAAAAAAAAGAACTAAATAAAGCAGAGTTAGGCAATTTCCCAGATAAAGAGTTCAAATTAATGATGATAAGGATGTTCACCAGACTTGAGAGAAGAGTGGAGGAACTCAGTGAGAACCTCTACAAACAGAAAGAAAATATAAAACAGAACCAATCCAAGATGAAAAATATACTAGAGGGAATCAGCAGGTTAGAGGAGGCAGAAGAATGAATCTGTGATCTGAAAGACAGAGGAACAGAAAATAGTCCAGCTGAACAGCAGAAAGAAAAAAGAATAAAAAGAAATGAGGAGAGGTTAAGAAATCTCTGGGACAGCATCAAATATCCAAACATTCACATTACAGGAGTTCCAGAAGGAGAAGAGAGAAAGGAGCAGAAAACTTATTTGAAGAAATAATAGCCAAGAACTTCCCTAACATAGGGAAGTACAACAGACATCCAGATCCAGGAAGCAGAGAGCGACCCAAACAAGATGAACCCAAGGAGGTCCACCCAACACATCATAATTAACATGTCAAGGATCAAAGACAAAGAGAGAATCTTAAAAACAAGAGAAAAGCAGCAAGTTACCTGGGAGGGGAACCCCTTAAGGCTATCTCCTGATGTTTCAGCAGAAATCAACAGGCCAGGAGGGAGTAGCATTATATATTTATAGTGCTGAAAGAGAAAAACCTCTAACCCAAAGTAACCTACCCAGCTAGGTTACTATTCAGAATGGAAGGGAAGAAAAAGAGCTTTACAGATAAACATAAGTTAAAAGAATTCACCACCACTAAACCACCCTTACCAAAAAAAATGTTATATGGTCTTTTTTAAGAGGAAAATAAGGGCCCCTAACTAGAAGCAAGAAAAAAGTAACAGTGAAAAATTCACTGGTAAAAGCAAGCATATACTAGAGGTAGTGGATCACTCACTTAAAAGCTAGTATGAAGGTCAAAAAGACCAAAGTAGTGTGATCAATTACATCTAAAAATTAGTTAAGCAGATCGACTTCCGGGAAGATGGCGGCCTGAGCAGGGCGGCAGAAATCTCCTCCCAACACTATATTTATCTATGAAAACACAGAAAATACATCTATTCCTAAAAGAGAGACGAGAATACACAGGAAAGCACACAGCGTGCAGCTACACCCGAGAGGACTCGGCACCCCAAGAGGCGGGTAAGATACGGAGCCACGACCCGGCGGGACCCGAGCCCTCCCCCACTCCAGCGCACCTGCGGGAGGAGAGGATTCAGAGCCGGGAGGGAGAGGCAGTGCACCCCGCGAAGTAGCCAGCCCCGGTGATCTGCGCGGGGAGCGCTGACCCACATTGCGCAGTGCAGAGGAGATTGGAGAGACAGAGGGGCAGGATCTGAGCGGGGAACGCGCCAGGGTGCTTGCAGCTGGCTCCCGGGAAGGAAAAAAAAAAAAGTGCGCGCTTTCCTCAGCGGTCTTAAAGAGACAGGAGCCCAGCGGAGGAGCCGGATCGCCCCAGCACACTCAGCCCAGCAGGCTGGGAGTCCTGGGGAGTTTCGGACCCCTTAGCTGGCGACTGGGAAAGGGTGGCCAGCACATTAACACTTCCCAAGAGATCAACAGCCTCCATTGTTCCCACCCCTGCCAGAGCGATAAAGGGCCCTGTGGAGCGGCACGGTCACGGCTGCGGAATAGTGGGGCAACAGCGCCACCTACAGCATCCCCACAGAATCTACTCCCAGTGGGCGTTTTTTGTTTTTTTTGTTTTGTTTTGTTTTTTTGTTTTTTTGTTTTGTTTTTGTTTTTTCTTTTCTTTCTTTTTTCTTTTTTTCTTTCTTTCTTTTTTTGTTTTTTTCTCTTTTTTTTCTCTTTTTTTTTTCTTCTCTTTTTAAAGTCTTAAAGAGCCCAGCTGACATACGTGGCAACTATCAGTGACCAATTCTATAGCCATGAAAAGACAGAGGAATATGGTTCAGACTAAAATCAACCAGACAACCCCAGAGAGGGAGCCTGAAGGGATGGAAATGCACAGTCTTCCTGAAAAAGAATTCAGAATAAAAGTCATAACTATGCTGATGGATCTACAGAGAAATGTGCAAGAGCTGAGGGAGGAAGTGAGGGAAGTGAGGAAAGACAATGCAGAAATCAGACAAGCAATCAATGGGCTTAACAGCAGACTGGATGTGATGCAAGAAACTGTTAATGGAATAGAAATCAGAGAACAGGAATACAGAGAAGCTGAGGTAGAGAGAGATAAAAGGATTTCCAGGAATAAAAGAATATTAAGAGAATTGTGTGCCCAATCCAAACGGAACAATATTTGCATTATAGGAGTACCAGAGAAAGAAGAGAGACAAAAAATGATAGAAAGTGTCTTTGAAGAAATAATTGCTGAAAACTTTCCTTCTCTGGGGAAGGAAATAGTCTCGCAGTCCATGGAAGCCCACAGATCTCCCAACACAAGGGAACCAAGGAAGACAACACCAAGACACATAATAATTAAGATGGCAAAGATCAAAGATAAAGACAGAGTATTAAAGGCAGCTAGAGAGAGAAAAAAATCACCTACAAAGGAAAACCCATCAGATTATCATCAGACTTCTCAACAAAAACCTTACAGGCCAGAAGAGAATGGCATGATATATTTAACGTTATGAAACAAGGGTCTCGAACCAAGAATATTGTATCCAGCACGATTATCATTTAAATATGACAGAGGGATTAAACAATTTCCAGACAAACGAAAGTTGAGAGAGTTTGCCTCTCATAAACCACCACTACAGGATATCTTAAACGGACTGCTCTAGAGGGAAGCACTCCTAAGGGTAAAAAGAGGTCACCAGAGAAAATAAAATCATAGCAAAGAAAGCAGACCATCCAAATACTAACTAAAGGCAAAGAATAAAACACCTAGTATAGAAAGAATGGAGGAGGAAGAATAAGAAGGGAGACAAATAAAGAAACATCAGACTGTGTTTACAATAACTTAACAAGAAAGTTAAGTTAGATTGTTAAATAGTAAAGAAGCAGCCCTTGAACCTTTGGTAACCACGAATCTAAAGCCAGCAATGGCAATAAGTACATATCTATCGATAATCACCCTAAATGTAAATGGACTGAATGCACCAATCAAAAGACACAGAGTAACAGAATGGATAAAAAAGCAAGACCCATCTATATGCTGCTTACAAGAGACTCACCTCAAACCCAAATATATTCAGAGACTAAAAGTGAAGGGATGGAAAAAGATATTTAATGCAAACAACAAGGAGAAAAAAGCAGGTGTTGCAGTACTTGTATCAGACAAAATAGACTTCAAAATGAAGAAAGTAGCAAGAGATAAAGAGGGACATTACATAATGATAAAGGGGTCAGTCCAACAAGAAGATATAACCATTATAAATATATTTGCACCCAACACAGGAGCGCCAGCATATGTGAAACAAATACTAACAGAATTAAAGGAGGAAATAGACAGCAATGCATTCATTTTAGGAGACTTCAACACACCACTCACTCCAAAGGACAGATCAACCAGACAGAAAATAAGGAAAGACACAGAGGCACTGAACAACACACTAGAACAGAAGGACCTAACAGACATCTACAGAACTCTACACCCAAAAGCAACAGGATACACATTCTTCCCCAGTAAACATGGAACATTCTGCAGAATCAATCACATTGGGCCACTAGCTAGCCTCAATTAATTTAAGATTGAAATCATACCAAGCATCTTTTCTGACCACAATGGTATGAAACTGGAAATCAATTACATGGAAACAGTACAAACCTGTGGAGGATAACCAGCATGCTATTAAACAACCATTGGGTCATCAAAGAAACTAAAGAAGAAATCAAGAATTGGAGAATAATGCAAATAGAAATACAGCAGTTCAAAATGTTTGGAATATGAGAAAAGCCATCCTGAAGGGAGAGTTTATAGCAATACAGGCCTACCTCAAAAAGCAAGAAGGTTTTAAAATAAACAATCTAATGAAACACCTAAAGGAATGAGACACAAATAAATGGAAATCTATCGTCACTAATGGATACGAAGAATTAATATTATTAGAATGGCCATACTTTTCAAAGCAATCGACAGATTGAAAGAAATCCCTATCAAAACTTCAATGGCATTTTTCAATTAGCTACAGCAAATAATCCTAAAGTTTGTATGGAACCCAAAAGACCCCAAATAGCAAAAGTCTTCATGAGAAAGAACATAGCTGGAGGTGTTATGCTCCCTGATTTCAAACTGTACTATAAAGGTACAGTAATCAAACTGTATGGTACTGGCACAAGGACAGACCCATAGATCAATGGAACAGAATAGAGAGCCCAGATCTAAACCTACACACATATGGGCAATTAATATATGATAAAGGTAATGCAAAATGGGGAAAAAACATTCTTTTCAATAGTGGTGTTCGGAAAACTGGACAGCTACATGCAAGAGAATGAAACTGGGCCATTGTCTTATACCATACACAAAAATAAACTCAAAATGGCTTAAAGACCTAAATGGAAGACCTGAAACCAACATACTACTACGAGAAAACATAAGCAGTGCACTCCTGAACATCAACATTAGAATTTTTTTTTCTGGATATGTCTTCCTGGGCAAGGGAAACAAAAGCAAAGAAAAACAAGTAGGACTGCATAAAAGGGAAAAGCTTCTGGGGAGCAAAGAGACCATCAACAAAACAAAAAGTCAGCCTACTGTGTGGGAGACTATGTCTGCAAATGATATATGGAGAATGTGGGAAAAGGGGATTCCTCACACTGCTGTGGAGTCACAAATGGGTACCATCACTATGGGAAACATCATGGAGGTTGCTCGAAAAACTGGAAGTAGAAATACCATATGACCCAGAAATTCCACTTCTGATAATCTACCCAAAGAAAATGAAACTATTAATTTGAAAAGATATAGACATCCTTATGCTTACTGCAGCAATTTTTTTTTTTTTTACGGATACCCAAGATATGGAAGCAACTGAAGGGTCCATCAATAGATGAATGGATAAAAAAGGTGTGGTATATATACACATTGGAATATAATTCAGCCATTAAAAAGGAAGAAATCTTTCCATTTACGCAACATGGATGGACCTACAGCATATTATGCTAAGTGAAATAAGTCATTTGGAGAATAATATATCATTTCACTTAAATGTGGAATCTCAAAAACAAACCGAACAAACAAAACAGAAGTAGACTCATGAAAACAGAAAACAGACAATTGGTGGCTCTGGGAGGGACAGGGAGGATGAAATGGGAGTGAAGGAGCTTCAAATTATGAAATAGTTTAGTCATGGGGATAGAGGCACATCCATAGGTAATAAAGTAATAAACCTCATAATACTGTGTATCTTTGTATGGTGTCAGGTGGTAACTGAAGCAGTCACGGTGAGTATTTAGCAATGTATGTAGTAGATGAATCACTAGTTATATATCTGAAAGCCATATCATATTATATTTAAATTATATTTCAATAAAAATATATATCACACTATCGTACAGTGAGATGTCAAGGCACACTGAATTTCAGAAGAAAGGAACTTGTGTTGTGTGTTTTTAAATGGATATCATATAAAACCAAACCTCATGGGGACCTTATTATTCTCCCCTTCAAGCTGCATGCGGGAGGGGTTTGCAGAGTAGGGCACCAGCCAATTCTCAGGGAGCCACCCATGCCTATGCTCCCACAAGGTTATTCAGAATCTCAAGTGTTTAGAATCACCCTCCTGCTTAGAAACACACATTTTAACACATCCCAGACATGGTCGTTCTGATTATTGGGGTGCAAGCTAAAGCCAGGGCCCATGGTGAGCTATCATCAAAGGCTTTCATGGAGGGAATGAGGCCTATGTGAGGCTTAAAGGATGTCAGAGTGAGCTGCGCCAGTGGAAGAGGGAAAGGTCTTCCAAAGAGGAGATCAGGAGCAAGGACACAAAGGAATGGAACAGCCAGGTACATCTGGGGACCTGCACATCAACCTGTTGCTGGAGCTAAAAGCAAAATGTCAACAGTGGTGGGAAATGAGGGGAGGGGTTCACAGACTGATTCCTGAGTGAACCATTAAGCTAAAGGGACAATTCCATCTAGGGGCACTAAGCCGAGGAATGAAACTTATGAAGTGACCACAGAGTTTACCATCCAAACAAGGACACTGAAAGGAAACTGGGATTTTCCCAACCCTGCTGGTATGTCTGGTCACCCTACATGTGAGGCTTCACTGGACCAGGCACCATTCTGAGGGTGGCATGGGGAGTGGCAAAGAGGGATCAGGGGTGGCATGCAACTGTGAATCCAGGAGAGAAATGGTGAGCACGGCACGGATATATGTGTGGTTTGTGTTGCATGTTGAGCTGAAGGGCTTGGATATATGGAGGTGTGATGAGGATGATGGAGAGGGAGACATGTACCTTTCTCTTGGTCTCCTGATCAATGAGTGATCAGAGGGGCTGCTGAAGAAGGAGCAGGTTTGGGAGCTGAGAATATTCGAATGGTGATGAGTAGTTTAGCTCTGAGCAATGGGACACCCATGACTATTTAAAGTGTGTGCCTGTAAATGTGTATTCGAGGAAGAACTTGAGGGATGAGATTTGCTTCTTATGTAATGACTCAGTGAACACTCATATGTGTAGGGTGACCAGACATCCCAGCAGGGCTGGGACAGTCCGAGCCTCCACTTGCCACAGTGCCCTCATTCATCATTGCTGTTGGGTCAACCTTTGCCATTTCTGTACTAATGACACTGGCATACAGTTGCTTTGCAATCACTTTCAGTACACTGACTACCACCTTCCTCTGCAAATCCACCCTCTGCGCTTTTTCACCACATTAGGCATCCAAATGTCTGACCTGCATACTGTGTCTGTGGGTCCTCTCACCCCCTGGGTGCTGCTGGGATTTGGCTAACGGGCAGCACTGGCAGAGACTGGGAAGGGGAGGAATGAGGGCAGGGTTTCTGCACTGCCCCTGCTACACCACTGGTGCCAGGTGAGCTTCCTCTACTGAGGCCAAAGGTGTCAGGCAGCCCCCTGTACATGCAGCCAAACAGCTGCCATTCTACTTGCCATTTCAGTCCTTAAGGAAGACACTGTCCTAGCGTCTCTCACTCTTGGTTAACCCTTTCTCTTGGTGATCTCTTTGCAACCTACCCACACCTTTGAAAATAGTCTCCTTATTACATCCTCTTTATGTGACCCAGATTCAGATTTTCAGGGTGCCAACTGTTTCTTACTAGAACCCTGACTAATATTGTGACTCCAGGGGGAAAATGTGTCCCAGCCTGGGGCAAATAAACCAGGGAAACCTGTGAAGCTGAAATCAGTCAAGGGGAAAAATAAAGTGAAAGAAACCCATTTATTGCTAAAAAGAAGTCGTGTACTCTCGCTTGGCAGTGTCTCTCCCCATCCAGGCCGGGAAGAACCAAAACCCTCTCCAGTCCAGGTGCCCGCTCACTCTTCCCCCGCCCCTTGTCAGCACAGACTGATGTGGGGATGGACTACTTCTCTCCACCCCTCGGAAGCACCTATTGATATGGAGATGGATTAAGGCCAGGTGAGAGATTCTGGACCCTGCACAACCTCTTAAGATACTGGTTGTTCTTAAGCAACTGATGAAGAGTGGGATCATGCATAACCATCTTTGAAGCATGGTGGCCTGCCTCAGAATCCTGGCCTCAGGATTCCACAGGGCTCACATACTGATGCAACCATACTTTCCTTCTGCCTCCAAAGTAGTAAGTGCCTCTCTGCACGTGATGGGTTTCAGTGGGTCCAACAAAAGAAGGGAGAAAATAAATGCAAAAGCTTTAATGGAGAGGAATTAACCTGAATGCTGCCTTAGGAAAAAAGGAGACCAATCTAAGCATACAGGACAATTCTCGACTGGAAGCAAAATTTCTCTTTTCTGAATTCAGGAAACTTTATTTAATGATTTTAACAAATATTTGTTCTTCAAGATAACACTGAATTAGGGTTGGGGCTAGGAAGGTAAGAAACTTTTAAAATCCTTTTTAAAGAATTATACCCTGAAATACAAGAAAAATGTTGTTTAATATCTTTTTTTATTTAAGTATATTTGATACACAATCTTACATTGGTTTCAAATATGCAACACAGTGGTTCAACAGTTCTTCATATTATTAAATCTCACCCCTCTAGTGAGGTTACTATCTGTCATCTAAGTTAAATATCGTGATTTCTAGTGGAGAAAGATGTACCATCCCAGGGAGGACTCCCATCAGCCTGACTCCCACTTGAGAATGAGCCTATGGGACTATTGCCAAGTTGGCTTCCGTCGTGGGAAGGACTTTCCTCAGGATGGTCTTGGTGTCCTCAGCAACTATATCAAGGATGCATCCATGCTTCATCTATCTGAAGTGATGCATGACAGGGACCCCCAAGACTGGGCTGTAGCTAAGGGGGGTGTGGACTGCCTTCATAACTAGACAAGTCATGAAACTCAGTCTCCAGTCTGCACTGCAGAGAGTGGACGGGTCCTGGGACTTCATGGCGGCCTTGAACTCCTCCATGGACGTTCCTACACTCTGGGCCACCTGGTGTAGAGATCCGTCATCCACACCAAAGAGCAGGCAGTAGGCATCCAGACACTCCCCCAAGTAATCTGTGTCCTGGATGCCCAGGGTGTCTTGGAAAAACCCTGAGGCTATTTTCTTCTTCAGAGACGTCACTTTGTCATTAATGATCTCATGACAAATGTAGGACAGGTTCTCTAGAGGTCCGCAGCATCTGATGTCAGACAGGTCCCTGTGCAATGTGTCCCTAAGCCATGGGAAGCCATGCAATAGGGGGTCAAGGTTGGAGATGAGGAATGTGGGGGGATTCACATATCTCCTCCTTCTGGAGATTGTTCTGGATATTCCCTGAATATTCTGCAGGAGCTGGTCCTCTGAGAGGACACTCGTGCTCAGGTCCCTATCCGGCTTGGTCCACATAATGTAGAACCTCTTTCCCAGGCCCTGGATGGTTTTGGCAAGCCTCACATGATTCATGGTGAACTGCTCGGATGCCATGATGATAAAGATGTCATAGTGGCTGAACGGCATCTCCCCAAGATGGTTCTCCAGGCTTTGCACAGCAGCCCCCATGCCGGACAGGTCCCATAGCATCACATTGGGAAAGCGGGAGGATGAGTAGTTGCTGGGAGTCTGGGTGGTCCTCACCACCCCAGTGGGAGCCGAGGTCTCCTCGTGCCTGAAGTCCCTCAGCGCATTGATGAAGGATGACATGCCATGCTGGAGTCCCCTGTCATCACAACGCTCACCTGAGCACCGCATGCCACCTCCATGGTCTCCCTGACCACAGAGACCACCTCCAGCAACTTCCCTTCCTCCAAGGCCTTCTCCATGCTCCTGGCTCCCAACTCAGGTGACACGCTGCAGCCCATACTGTGCCGCCCAGCAGAGGGGTAGGCTGTAGGTAAGGGCATGGAAGGGGACAGGGCAGGCGGTGTCACGTCACTCAGCATTGCAGTAACCTGCACAAGGAGGAAGACCAGGGGAGCGAGGGCCTGGTGTGCGGGCGGCAGAGGAACCATTAGATTTAGTATCCCCAGCCCAGGCTCACACTTACTCCTAAGCTTTTTTTTTACAAGCTTGATATTTTGATTACACACAGAGTGAGCTAACCCTTCATTCAGAATATGTGTGCAGTCAGGGGTGAGAGGAGAGCCTTCAGGAATGCTCTGCGGCTGTGGGGCCACCGTTCAGTCACAAAGCAGGATTGTGGTACACGTGGACTTGAGGTGCAGAGCATCCTTCAGGTCACTGAGCTGGGAGCCAGGCGGGTGCACGTCCCTCATCCAGCCTGACGGGTGAGCAGGACGGCCGCGGGAGGTGCCTGCAGGGCAGGGGTGAGCTCGGGCCAGCTCTCCACACCCTTTCTTCCTGGACCTACACATCATCACTGCCTTTGTATTCTAAATTAAGAAGAATGTATTTGTGTTAACTGTTAAAAGTCGTATTCTTTCCTCTCAAGGCATTTTCTTCATGGAAAATTTCTGTATGTTTCACCACTAAACCGCACACCTAAGGTCCACCTGTCCCTCTTCACCATCAAAGTCACAAGTGACTTTCCAATTAATCTCCCACTGATTTTATAAGGAGCACATGTCTGTACATGATTCATCACTGTCACTGCTATTATTAATGTAAGGATTTAAGGTCTTCTGTGGACACGGGTTTCTCTCAGAGGCTGAGCCCCGCAGGGAGATTGGAAGCACCTTGCAGGGCAGGATGGTGACGGGGATTGCTTGGAATCACCTGGGGCACTCTACACATTGCTCCTAGCTGGTGGGTTTTCAGAGTGCTATAAGCTATGAGCACCTGCCTTGGGAATTTCCCTTAAAAACTGTCTCTCTTCTATGTGCATGAACGTGATTTTATTTTACTTAAGAATGCCTTTTTGTTCCAGTAGTTTCTATGTGAGCCCCATGAGGCCAATTTGTTCTGTGAGGGTCTCCCTGCCAGACCCACCCATGGGCTACCCTCGTGCTGCTGGAGACAGTTACTCATACTCCCCTTCCCATGTTTCTGTCTCAAAAGACCTCCAGTTCCATGTGTGGAACATATTTCATGCTGACCTGTAGGTTCCATGGTGTAGCTTCTTGCTCTGCCCCTTCTCTGGGCATCTCCCCAGTTGCCTCTCCAGTGATGGGACCCCTTGCCTCACTGCTTGCCAGACTTCTCTGGCTGCTTTTATCTGCAATAAGCCTAGACTCACCCTCCTCATGAGGAAACTGTCAGGCAGCTCCCCCTGAGTTTGCAGACCAGCGTGGCCCCAGTAATGTGGACAGGTTCCTGAGCCCCAGTGTTTTGCCCTGTACAGGGGGAATCAAGCCACCCACCTCCCGCCCCTTATGTGAAGGTACCATGCTGTGTTTCAGGCGAGATTCAGATTCAGGTCCCCTCTGCCGGGCTCCCAGCAACTTCTCGACAAATGCTTTCTGGTCTTATTAGGGTCTCTGAGGAAGTCTTTGCTCTGGTTCCTCCTTCCTCCACCTCTGGCCACAGTGCATGAAGGTCCTGTGTCTGTGAGTCTGCCTGGGTAGATACTTTGCATGAAATATTTTGATTAAACTTCAAACTCTATGATATAAGCAATATTATTATTCTTGAATACACATGAAGAAACATTAATATCAACATTAACGTTACAGTTTAGAAACAAGCCTCAAATCACAGAGTCATGAATGGGGTACCTGAGATCGGAACCCCTATGGTGTCTGTGTTTCCAGCTGCACAGGGTCGAGAGAGATCCTAGTTAACCAGAACCTCCAGCCCCAGGGCCTGAGGACCGTAAATGCTGGGGCACTTATACTGGGGACATGGTCCACTTATTCCTGTCAACGGCCATACTCCCCCCTAGATGCATTCTTTCTAATTTGGGAAGGAAAATGGAAACTACATTCTCCTCTCACCTCCAGTCCTCAAGCCACATTACAGAAAACTCACTGATTTGAAATTGTGAGAAAAATCCCCACCAAGTGTCCCCGCTTCTCAGAATGTCTTGCAGGGATTTGACTCCCATTGGGAGACAGAGATGCCTAATGAAATGAGGAGGAGATGCTGGAGTTCAAAGGGAGGGAAGACACTGGGAAGGTGAGGTGATTGCCAGCCCATCTGCCCGAGAAGCCTCCAGGGTCCCCAGCAGGGAGCCTGTGACAGACTCGAGATGTCGTGGGTCAGCCAGCATGGTGGCTCCCACTGTAGGTAGGGAGGGTGCCCTGGGCTCGGTGAGGATGTGAGTGGCCTAGTGGTGGTGATGCTTGAAGGAGCACATCTGGCTCCAGATCAGAGGGTCTGAGCCCTGGGCAAAGTTCAGGCTGGGGAACATTCTAGAATGGGAGTACATAAAAGTCCCCCTCTTTGCCCTGGTACTTAAAGCATTTTCAAGACCTCTCTTAGCCCTTCCCAGCAAAGGTGTAGGTTCTTGTTTATGGGACATGGAATTCCCAGATGCCTTGAATGCCATCCTGGCTCCAGGATAATCATCTGCCAGGTGAGTTCCAGTCTCACTGACTTGGCCATGGGAAGGGGTGTCTTCTGCCCTTGAGGAAGCTACGTAAAATGTTTGCATCTTAGTTTACCACTAGTGTGAGCTGGGGAGGGCTCAAAATTCACTTTAGGGATTCTGTGAGGCCAGGCCATCCAGAAAACAGAGAAAGTGGGCATTAGCCTGAAATCCTTCCCTGGTTTGTCTAAATCCAATCACAACCCCCACGTCAACCCTTATCACCTTGACTTCTTCTCTGATACATCAACTTAAAACACCCTGTCTCCTCATAAACATCAGAAGGTATGGCTTCATCCCATGTTAGATGCTTGGTATCATTAGAATTATAAGAAGACAATACTTCAATAAAAAATTTACAAGCAGAACTTGCTCTTTACAATAATTTCACTACACTCTGCCTGGTGAGCTGGGTCCAGCAGGTTTGGAATACATCTTTGTTCAATGAATGAAGTACAATATATCATTTTATAACTTTAACTTACTGACTGACAGACTAATTAACTTTACTTCCTAAATCTGTCACCTGGAGAGCTGAAGCCAGCTTATCCATACACTTCTGCAAGGCGAGCAGGAACTCAGGCAGGGGTAGATGCCCCAGAGTGAGTGTGGGAGGAGACAAAATACCCTACACCTTTCCAGCCATTTCAATGATCACATCTGACCCAACCCAGGACTCTGCGCGGGTCTCGTCTCCTGTGCTGGGCCCAGTGGGAGGGGATGATGAACTACCTGCTCACCTGGTGCATGCTCTGTACCGGTGCTGGTCACCTCTGTACAAGGTCCTGACAAAGCCTTCATTCCAGGGCCCTTCAAGGTATGATTGTCCCATGTGTCACCACCAGGCCAAGGTGGGATGTTGGAAACACCGTGAGGTTGCGGGGTTCTCCAAGAGCAGTTGGTGTGTGGGGAATGGTGTACCTGAGTCTCCAGGAGGCTGAGGCTCAGAGCACGGGCCTGGAAGCTGAGGAGAGGCCATCAGATCATGTTGGGCTGCGAGTAGTCCCCATGCTTCCCTCTTGCAGACCCTCCTCATGTTGTATCCATGGTACCCCCTTTCTGAATGGAGCTGGAGTGCCCCTAAGAAAAGGAGTAGGCCTTTGAGGAGGGGGCCAACGGAACAGGTTCCACTAGAGAGGATAGTTGTGCTTGGAAGGAGAGCCAGACCCGGTGAACAAAGCCTCCAAAGTCTTCTGAATGAGACCAGAAGTGAGAGATGCATTTCACATAAGAACTAAGTACACACTCAACACACATGTACACACACACATGCCTGTACCTGAAAAAGATTTTATCACATAATGTGCCTTCCCTCCACGTTGGCCTACTGTATCCTGTTATAGTGGGTGTGCCAAAGGGATTTCATGACCTGACAAGTAGAGCAAATAACGCTCATTAGTGGATTTCCCACGCAGTGCTCTCTAAAGATGATGCCATGTCCAATTATCCTGAATCCTATAGCAGGGATCAGCCTTGGACCAGATGTGGAATTTGAGGCACCAGGGAGTTTCATGAGTTGTAATCCAATGTGGTCCAAGCCCCAAGTTTTTCCCTCTTTTCATCATTGTAGGGAAAGGCTGAGAGAAAACCAAAGTGCTCATGTGTTCCAGGGAAGTATAATAAACAAGCGAGACCCCAGGTTCTGCCCTGATGTCAGCCACCACCTTTCATGTCTATACAGTAGCACAATTATTAGCCAATTTGGATTTTAGGAACTCTCTCAGTTACCTGCCCCAGGACTCAGAGGGTGCAGAAGATCAGATAGATGTCCTCCTAGCAAAACACCCCTTCCTGAGGAAGGACCCTGCCCTTAAGAGAGGCAGTTCCTCCTGGGACTGTCCAGAACTGCATACCACACCCAGCTTGCACCAGCAGAAAGAATAGGAGTTGTGTTGGGTTGAGATTGTCCTAGGAAGAGCCCCAGATGGAGATGGAGGGGAAGGGAGCAGGAGGGCAGTGTCATCTCCCCGGGTTCCTTCCCCAGAGCGTGTTGCTCTCACTGCTCTGTTAGTTTAGATCCATGTTGTGGTGCAGCTCACGACGGAGGAGACTCAGGGTGAGCCAGTCGGTTTCAGTTTCTATTCCTGGAAACATCTCCAGTTCTCAGGGAAGGGACTTCTTGGTGTACTTTCTCTCCGCAGAGGTGCACAGTTCTTATAACAGCCTCTCAGCCCCAACGCTGGGTCTCTGAGGTTCCATCAGAACAGAGGCCCAGAACAGGGTCAGGATGCCCTAAGACTGGCCCTGCCACCTCCTGACCAAGCTGTGTCATCAGAAGTCAGTGCCCACCACCCAGCCTAGTGTGAGGCTCACATTCAACATCTTTGAGACGCACCCTTCAGATAGATGCAGACCCTCCCCATAGACTTTAACCCTGGGGTTGCCTGGCCCTTCCCGCTCTGGGGCCCATGGTATACCCCTCACTTGGCTGGGAGGGCAGGTGCTCCATCCACCACTGCTCCCTCACTGACCCTAGCTGTGACCTCTCCCTGATGTCAGGGCCCCTGTTCCCACCACATGGAGGCCTGAGTCCCCAAACTGCTCAACACCAGCTGGCAGCTCTGGGTAGCTGCTTACCTCTGAGTGGTTGGCGTGTCCTTGTTCTCCTGTGGGAGAGGAAGGAAACACTCCCCAGGGTGTGTGTGGTCAGGTAGCAAGACCCAGACATGGGCTGTGTGACTGTAACAGGGTGACCGAGGGGGACTGTTTCCCAAGGTCAGGCTGAGATTTCAAGCATCAGTAACAAGTTATGAGACCCTCATGCAGCCGAGAGATTGTGAACCTGGAGGTGCCGCCCTTGATTCCTCCCTCGGTCAGGAAAGGGCAGCTGACAGGCTGAGGACAAGGGAAGGCAAGGACCACATTAATGTTTTGACCTTCGCCCACAGTCAGGGCTGCACATGGTCTTCCTGGGGACAATGGTCTCAGGGAGAGAGGCTGGGCTGCCCTCTGGTGCCTGACACCAAGGAGGAGGCAGGAGGCCCTGGTGTGGGTGGTGCCCATCCTTGACATCCCTGGGGGGCACAGTGTGAGCCTGTGGTCCCTCCTGCATGAGGGACACTCACCACCCAGAGCCACCAGCAGGATCTCTGCTCTCCCATCTGGGTGTGTCCTTTCCTCCCCTGGCAGGTCCCCTCAGCCCCTGCTGGGTAATGCAGAGGGTGGGAGGAAGGAAGAGGGCAGAGGCTGACTTCCTGTCCCTGCTGCAGGTTTCTCAGGCGGAGGAGGGACTGAGCCAGGCCAGGCGAGACTTCCGTCCCATGAGTGTGTGAAGGCTGTTTACTAGCCCAAGTGGACCGCTGCTTATCTGAGTGGGGCCAGGACAGGGGTGTTTCCTGAGCCATTGTTTCCCTCACCAACCAGGAAGTGTCTGCTTTGTCTCTGTGCATTTCAGGGACCACTCTTATCTCCATAAATAACTGCGCCTCTCTGCAGAGGCACACCCTAAGGAAACAGGGTGTCAGAGGTTTCATCTTATCAATCACCCACTGTCACGTTCGCAGGATAAAGAAAGTACCACACCCATTTCCACTTCTCACTTGCTTGTGTAGTTAACCGTCCTGCAGAGCGTTTCTAGACCAACTCAGCCTGAATCCCGCTGGTGTACCCTCCAACCTGGGGCCTCTGGACAATCATTTTATGCCATTCCTCCTTCCCCTCACTCTGTCCCTGCTTGGTTACCCAGATGCCCGTCCTGGTCTGACAAGGGTTCACGTGGAGGCCTGGTGTTCAGCCTCCTGGTTGAAGCTCCAGGGCTGCCCAGTGTTAGTGGGTGAAGGGACGACCAGGAACATATCACAGGAGATGCGGTTTCTTGAGAGGGTGGGAGATGAGAGGTGGTGGCACACACAAAGAAGACCGAATTGGGCTCTTTCTTGGACCTTTTTAATCCTCCTGAGCCCACTTCCAATCCATTTCAGGTCTCTAAGAGAGATTAGGCCCAAGAGAAGAACAGAAACCTAGGAAGTATTTCAGTGTGGGCAAAAGTGCATTTGGAAAACTTTCTAGGCCTCTGGGGGACTCTTCCCACCTTCACCATGGGTTCCCCCCCAGTGTGGGGAGAAGATGCTTCTGCAGAAGTTGCTGACCTCCAAGGTGCTGGCTAGGGTTTGCCTGTAGAGACAGAAGCTGTGCTGGAGTCCAGGGAACACTTCCGCTTCGTAGGTGCCCAGGGTACCATCATCCCCTGTCCTGAGGAAGGCCCATGTGAGCACAGTAGGCCCAGGACCAGAGGTCTGACTGTGCACTGTGGGTGTGCATGCATGGCAACAGGCTTCAGCCCATGAGGGCTGTGGACACTCCACACCAGAGAAGGAGAAGGAAACCAAGGGCCTTGCCTCAGCCACAGAGCTCTGTGAAAACAGGCAGTGGGGCCCCCTGTCAAGAACCTACATCCCTCTTCTCATCACATCCAGGACTTCCACAGTGTTTTTGCTTATGGGTGGAATGTGGGTGTGAGTCCACTAAGCATGTGGTCACTGGGGCTGGGTAGCAGGTGGGTGAAGTTCAAAATGTTCTCCATGATCTTCCTGTATCCTGCCCTTCCGGGCCTTTCTTGGGCCCTACTCCTGCTTATTATTTTCATCCCTCTCCCCAGTCTCTTGCATACTCTTACCTGTGATATTCATCCTTCATGATAAAACTAGCACTTAAATTCCAACCTGAAGCTATAAAGTTTTGAAAAGGTAAATAAACAAGGGATTCATGCATGAACCTCCACATAATGTGTGCATGTTTAGTGTGTGTACATGTGCCCCCAAATATATGTTATTCTCATGATCAAGCCGTTATTCTGTCTGCATAAATAGGTGCTATGCTCTGGGCATAAGAAGCAATTAATTTCCCTTTCCTCTAAAGATAGAGAGCATGATGATATCTTCATAAATCATGGACCTGATCTCCTAATATTGACTTAGGAGCAGAGGTCTGACTTTGTGCAGCATGAGGCATACATTCAGGGGCAGCAGATCCCTGCGCATGGGTGCTGGAGCTACTCCTGACAAAAGCTTCCCACATGGTGCACCGGCCCCAGAGTGACCATTACAACAAGGAGCAGCCCGGGCCTGGGGAGCCCTGGAGTGGGTGAGGCTCTCTGTCACCCACCACCAAGGGCCTCATCACTGCAAGTGTACCCAAACTCAGAGGCATTTCTTATTTTACTACTGAGAGCTGGAGAGGCTGTCAGTGTGTGTTCATCTGCATCCACGTCTGGTTGTGAAGTTCATTTTGAGCGTGCACTTCTGCCTCGCAGTTCATTCTCCCAGGAGCGCCAGGCTCTTTGGTCCCAGCCTCCTCCCTAACGATTTCTCAGCATTGATTTTCCTCTGTCAGACGGAAGATATTTGCCTGGTGTCCCCAAAGTATGGCAGGAGGGACAGATTCATGTCTGAATGCAGACAAAAGAATGTACACAACATCAATTGGAAAGAACAGAGATATTTTTCTTTTTAAAATATTTTAGTTATTTGCTTATTATTATGATCACTGACACACTGAACCATCCCAATAAATAGAACATCTCCAAAAACTTACACCTGCTTGCGTGTCCTGTTCATGCCTTGCTCTGTCACCAGCTCTTAGGTGACAATCTCATGAAGTATTTGTTTACCATGTTACAATTCCTTTCCTTTATTTGATGCATCACTTACAGATGCATACCTACATTATTTTGCTTAAGTTTTCTTGAAGCTTTATTTAAAGGGTGTTCTAATGGTTCTCAATTTTTAATTCAACGCTGTGCTAAAATATTCAGTCCATTCTGTATAGCTCTGGTTCTCCCCTTTCGGTGCTGCACAGCTCACTGTGTTTGTCCATCTCCATCAGTGGCTATGCCCCCCTCCCCACATTGTGAAGATGCTGCCAGGAACACACTTCCACGGGTCTCCTGTACATTTACGTATAGTGACTGTGAGGAGTAGACTGCTGGCTTCTAAGGTGTTGGCACATACAATGTACCAAGATTAAGCTACATTGTTTTTTCAAAGTGATTGTGCTCATTTACATTCCCAGCAGCCCTGCTTTGCAGATACTACAGATATCTACAGTCTGACCAATACCCAGTATTGTCTAATTTTTTAATCTTTCGAACTGAAACTAAGGACAATATCATCTGATTGTGCACAGATGAGCACTTTCCTCATTACTAATGAAGCTGCTAAACCCCCTGTGTGCTTCCTGGCCATATATGTTTGTTTTTCTTAAAAAAGGCATGTTCATGTCATTTGCCCACTTCCATCCTGGATTGCTTCACTTTTTCTTAGAGATTTCAAGAAGTTTAAAACAGAATTATCCTTGCACAATGAAGGGGGAAGGGGTGCTGACACCACATGCAATCAAAAATCAATGCATAACTTTCATTTTCCAAAATGTAGCTACTAATTACCTACTGTTGACCAGAAGACTTAGCCTGAATGTAAAGAGTCAATTAACATATTTTGTATGTTATATGTATTTTATGCTGTATTCTTATGATAATGTAAGTTAGAAAATAAAGTATCATTTAAGAAAATTATAAGGTAGAGAAAATACATTTACAGTAATGTACTGCATTTATACATAATGTAAGCTTATGCCATCTATTTTCAACATGAGTGTTCTGTCAGTATCTGCATTAATATTCTCTTACATCATACAAACACTGCAGTTGTGAAACATATGACTAACACTGGACATCTGAAATGGAAAAATAATGTGAAAAATATGTCCATATTTATTTATTTTTGTCCATATTTATTTACAAGCATTCATTCATTGATAATTAAGAAGCAGAAATAATATGATTACTTTATAGTAACTTAGTATAATTAATATGATTGATTCCCTGTAGCCTAGTCTATACACTAATGAATAAATCATTGCAGATTTTTCATGGTATACAGTATTACAGTCACATTCATAGTACAGTATTAGAGACATTGTTATATTAAAAAATCCACTTACCTCTGAGAGGCTGAATCACAGCTTCTTCAATTAGGAGAGAGAGGTATACTGCAATTAAAAGACAGAAGTAAATTAATTGTTTGATAATAAAGTTATAAAACAATAAGAAAGCTAACACATTATTATATTATCATAGTTTTAATTTTTTTAATTTTCTGTTGATTTTTCTAATTGAAGTATAATGGATAAACAATATTATATTGGTTTCAAGTATACAACGCAGAGATACAACAGTTGTATATATACATTATTAAATCCTTACCCCAATTAGTGCAGTTACTATCTGTCAACATAGAAAGATGTTACAGGACTATTGACTATATTATCTGTGCTGTTCTTTCATTCCTGTGACTACTTTATATCATGATTGAGAGTTCGTTTCTCTTTATCCCCTCCACTAATTTCATCCCCCTATGTTGACACCTCCCCCTTGGTAACCAGGAGTCCTTTCTCAGTGTCTTTGAGTCTCCTGCTGTTATGTTCATTTTGTTTTGTTTGGCTTTAATATTCCACAAGTAAGTGAAGTCATATGGCATTTGCCTTTTTCCACCTGGCTTATTTCAGTGAGCATAATACCCTCTAGGTCCATCCATGTTGTTGCAAATGGCAGCATTTTATTATGGCTGAATAATATTCCACTTTGTGTATGTATCACCTCTTCTTTATCCATTCATCTATCAATGGACATTTTGGTTACTTAATGGCAGCATTTTATTATGGCTGAATAATATTCCACTGTGTGTATGTATCACCTCTTCTTTTTCCATTCATCTATCAATGGATATTTTGGTTACCTCCATATCTTGGCTATTGTAAATAATGCAGCAATAAACATAGGAGTGCATATATCTTCTGAAATCAGGAATTTTGTTTTCTTTGGGTATTTCACAGAGGTGGCATTTACCAGGATCATGAGGCATTTCTACTTTAAAAATTTTGAGGAACCTCCTAATGCTTTCCACACAGGATGCACCAATTTACATTCCCATCAACAGTGTAGGAGGGTTCCCATTTTTCCAAATCCTCACCAACACTTGTTATTTTTTGTCTTTGGATAGTGGCCTTTCTGATTGGTGTGAGGGAATATCTCCTTGTGGTTTTGATTTTCATTTCCCTGATGATTAGTGATGTGGAGCATCTCTTCGTGGGCCTGTTTGCCATCTGTATGTCTTCTTTGGAAAAATGTTCAGGTCTTCTGTCAATTTTTACTTGAGTTATTTAGGTTTCTTAGTGTTGAGTTGTACATGTTCCTTATATATATTGGATATTAACCCCTTATCAGATAAATCATTTATGAATATATTCTCGCATCCTGTAAGTTGCCTTTTGGTTTTGTTGGTGGTGACCCTTCCTGTACAGAAGTTTTTAGTTTGATGTAGTCCCACTTGTTCATTTTGTTTTTGTTTCCCTTGTTTGGGGAGATGTGTTCAGGAAAAAATTGTTCATGCTTATGTTCAAGAGATTTTGACTATGTTTTCTTCTAAGAGTTGTATGGTTTCATGTCTTACATTCAGGTCTTTGATCTATTAATAGCTTACTTTCATGTATAGAGCTAGGGAATAATTCAATTTCATTTTCCTGAATGTAGCTGTCCATTTTCCCCAACACCGTTTATTAAAGAGAATGTCTTTTCCACATTGTGTATTCACAGATCCTTTATCATATATTAACTGACCATATATGTGTGGGTTAATATCTGGACTGTCTATTTTGCTCCATTGATTCATGGGTCTATTCCTGAGCCAGTACCATACTGTTTTGATTATGTTAGCTTTATAGTAGAGCTTGAAGTCAGGGAGCATGAAATCCCAGGTTTGTACCATGCTATTTGCTTGATTCTATTTGGGGTTGCTTTGTCCATTTGGGGTCTTTTATGGTTCCATGTAAATTTTATGAGTATTTGTTGTAGTTCTTTGAAAAATGTCAATGGAATTTGATAGGCATTGCATTGAATCTGTAAATTGCTTTGGGCAGGATGGCCTCTTTGACAATATCGACTGTTCATATCCATGAGCATGGGATACATTTCCATTTATTGGTGTTTTTAATTTGTCTCTTGAGTGTCATAGTTTCCAGAATATAGGTCTTTCACCTCCTTGTTTAGGTTCATTCCTAGGTATTTTATTCTTTTGATGCATATATAAATGGAATTGTTTTCCTAATTTCTCTTTCTGCTAGTTCACTTTCAGTATATAGAAATGCAACATACTTCTGTATACTGATTTTGTATCCTGCAACTTTTCTGAATCCAGTTATTAGTTCTAATAGCATTTTTGTGGAACCCTTAGGGTTTTTTTACGCCTAGTATCTTGTCATCTGCAAATAGTCACAGTTTTACTTCTTCCTTACCAACTTGTGTGCCTTTTATCTCCTTTTTTGTCTGTTTTCCATGGATAGGACTTCCAGTGCTATGGAATAAAAGTTGTGACAGTTGGCATCCTTGTCTCATTACTGATCTTAGAGGAAATGCTTTATGCTTTTTGCCATTGAGATGATAACAGCTGTGGGTTTGTTGTATAGGGCCTTTATTATGTTGAGGTGTGCTCCCTCTTTACCCATTGTGTTGAGAGTTTTAATTTTGAATAGATGTTGAATTTTGTCAAATACTTTCTCAGCATCTATTGAGATAATCATGTGGTTTTTATCCTTCCTTTTGTTATTGTGGTGTATGACATTGATTTACAAATATTGTACCATCCTTGCATCCCTGTAATAAATTCCACTTATTGGTGATGGATGATCTTTTTGATGTATTTTTAATTCAGTTTGTTAATGTTCTGTCGAGGACTTTCGCATCTCTGTTCATCTGGGATTTTAGTCCCAAATTTTCTCTTTTTGTACTGTCATTGTGTTTGGTATTAGAGAGATGCTGGCCTCATACTATGAGTTTGGAAGTATTCTTTTCTCTCCTACCTTTTGGAATACTTTGAGGTGAATGGGTATTAGCTCTTCTTTACATGTTTGTTAAAATTCAGCTGTGAAGCCATCTGGTCCTGAACTTTTGTTTGTTGTGAGTTTTTTGATATCTGATTGAATGTTGTTACTAGTAATCACTCTGTTCAGATTTTCTCTTTCTTCCTGTGTCAGTCTGGGAAGATTGTACAATTTTAGGAATTTTTCCGTTTCTTCGATGTGCTTTTGTATATAATTTTTGTACAGTTCTCTTATAGTTCTTTTAATTTCTGTGGTGCCAGTTGTATTTCTCCCTTTTTGCTTATGATCTTATATGTGTCCTCTCTCTTTTTTTCTTGATAAGTCTGCCTAGGGATTTGTCTATTTTCTTAATGAACCAGCTCTTGGTTTCAGTAATTTTTTTCTCTTTCTTTTCTTATTCTTTATTTTATTTACTTCTTTTCTTATTCTTTATTTTATTATGCCCCTCCCTCTACTGATTTCAGGCTTTATTCTTTATTTTTATACTTCCTTTAGTTGTGAGTGTAGGTTATTTATTTGGGATTGTTTTTATTTCTTGAGGTAGTCCTGTATTGCTATCTACTGCCCACATATTTTGAACGATTGTGTTTCTCTTTTCATTTCTCTTCATGTATTGTTTGATTTCCTCTTTTATTTGTTCTTTCATTCATTGATTATGTAGAAGAAAGTTAGCCTCCATGGGTTGTGGGGTTATTTTGGTTTTCCTCATGTAATTGGTTTCTAGTTCATACCACTGTGATCTTTAAAGATTTTTGACACATTTCGAATCATTTTTAATTTATGGAGGCATTTTTGTGTCCTTGCATGTGATCTAATTTGGAGAATGTTCCCTGTCCTCTTCAGAAAAGTGTGTATCCTGTTGAATTTGAGTGGAATATTTTGTATACATCTGCTAAATCCATGTGGTCTAATGGGTTGTCCAATGCCTATGTTTAATTATTTTCTCTCTGGATGATCTTTCTGGTGATACAAGTTGGGTGTTAAAATTCCTGAAAATGATTGTGTTGCAATCTATTTCTCCCTTTTGGTCTGTTAGTGTTTGTTTTACATACTTATGTGCTTTTATGTTGGGTACATAGATATTTAGGATTGTTAGAGCCTCTTGTTGGACTGTCTCTTGTTACTTTCTGTGTTTTGAGCCTCTTTTGTCTAAGTACTGCTACTTCTGATGTTTTCTCCCTTTTGTTTGCATGAAATATCTTTTTTCATCCCTTCATGTTCAGTCTATGTATGTCTTAGGTTTGAAATTAGCCTCCTGTAGGTAGCTTATAAATGGGTCTTGCCTTTTTATCCATTCTGCCATGCTATGTCTTTTAATTGGTGCATTTAGTCTATTTACATTTAAGGTAAATTATTGGTATGTATGTACTTAATGCCAATTTATTAGTTGTTTTCTTGTTGTTTTTGGAGTTATTCTCTCTTCCTTTCTTCCTCTCTTACACTCTTCTCTTGTGATTTTATTGTTTTCTTTAGTGTTATGCTTAGATACCTTTTAAAATTTTGGGGGGAATCTATTATAGGCTTTAGGTTTGTGGTTATCATGAGGTTCAAAGTTTCCTAAATATATAACAGTTTATATTATGTTGATAGTCACTGGATTCTGAGCAAAATTTAAAAGTACTACTTTTTTATTCTTCTTTCCTCTCCAAACGTTATGTATTAGATGTCTTAATCAGTATCTTTTGTGTATCCCTTGACTGATTTTTTGTATACGTGATTTTACTATTTTTTTAACTTTATAGTTGCTTAGTAAGTAATTTACCTACTACCTTTACCATGTGTTTATTTTCACTGATGAAATTTATTTAGACTTAACATTTCCATCTAAAGTAGTCCTTTTGGCATATCCTGTTTAGTGGTGGTGAATTCTTTTATCTTTTGTTTATCTGGAAAACATTTAATTTCTCCTTCAATAACGTTGCTCAGTAGAGGATTTTGGGTTGTAGGTTCTTCCCTCTCATTACATCAGATATTTCATGCCACTCCCTCTGGTCTGTAAAGTTTCTGCTAAGAAGTCTGCTGAGAGCCTTATGGAGTTACCCTTGTAGGTAACCTGCTACCTCTCTCTTGCTGCTTAAGATTCTCTCTTTATCTTTAACTTTTGCCATTTTAATTATTGTATGTGTTGGTCTTGTGTTCCTGGGTTCCTCTTGTTAGGGCCTCTTGGTGCCTCCAGGACCCACCTGTCTCTGTCCTTCCCCAGGTTGGCTGAGCTGTCAGCTACTATTTCCTCAAAGAGACTTTCTACTCCTTTGTCTCTCTCTTGTCCTTCTGGGACCCCCATTATGTGAACGTGGTTTCACCTGCCATTGTCACACACTCTCTCAGCATCCTCTCACTTTTAGAAATTTATTTTTTCTCTCTGTTCCTCAGCTTGGTTTGTCTGCTCTTCTCTATTTTCCATCACACTGATTCTTTCCTCTGCTTCCAGAGTAGTTTTCTCACTAATGCCTGGTACTCTTCTGTGGCTGAGCCACAGCTGTTGCTGGGCCTGACTTTCTGCCCTTCTGCCAGCAATGGCTGGCCCCCAAGACCAGCTCTGTGTGCCCTTTGTGTGAGGTGAGGAGCTTCTGCTTGGATTCATTGTGAGCAGACCCATCCTCTGACTGCCAGCCCACAAAGGCAGACCATGCCTGGTCCAAGTGTGCCTGCCGGGTGGGCATGCTGTTGGGGAGCTGGGGTTGAGCCAATGGGGCAGGTGGGGAATTTAGAGATGTCTCCTGCAAGCATCTGACCACTTGAGCTGAGGGAGATTTGGAAGAACCAGGAAAGTGTACTCATCCTCTGCCTACCAATCAGCAAAACCTGCCCCCTGCCTGGCTAAGTGTGCCAGGTGGGGCAGATATATGGGGGATGCCTCCTCAGGGTTGCGCTGCCAGTGAGGGAGATGTAGCATTTCAGAGCTGGGTTCCCCAAGTGTCGACCAGGTGGGCTGAGGGAAGCCTTGGTCACCTGCCATTTCTCCTCTGGAGAGAGCTCCCTCAGGCCCTCAGCCCTCTGGTACATTTCGACTGCTGGCAAATCTTTCAAACTGCCACCTCTGTGTTGTGCCTGAATGGGACTGACAGAGCGTGCCTGTCCTCCACAAGTGACAGGAGTGTCTGCTCCCACCGTGCTCCACCTGTCCCTAGTGTCCACCCCATTAATCACCAGTCATATGCCATGTGGACTTGTATTCCTGGAGCAGATCTGTACAGCAATATGTGCTCCATTCCTAATCATTTATCCTCTCCCTCCCACTTATGGGCTGGGATGTGGGAAGGGCTTGGAGCTAAGTCTTGGCTCTGTCCCTTTACCCTTCTTAGCTCATGGCACTCTCTTCCCCCAGGTGTAGGTGGGCTATTCTGCAGTCTGCAGGTCTTTTTCAGGCTTAGCTGTATTTGCTATAGTTGTTTTCACAATGTGTACATGAGAGGAGGTTTCTGCCTTGCCGTCCTACTCCATCATCTTTTCTCTAGCCCCTATCTGAGTTCTTGACTCTTGAATCCTGTGACCCACCGTTTCCACAGAGCTTCTCTCCTCTAGCTTTCCCCATCCTCAAAGGACACTTTCCTTCAATCAGTTGTTCAGAACAAAGCCATCAGGTGATTCTTTTTTTTTTATTAAGGTATCATTGATATACAATCTTATGCTCAGGTTTCACATGTGCAACATTGTGGTTACTACATTCCCCCTTTTTATCAAGTCCCCACCATATACCCCATTACAGTCACTGTCTATCAGCATAGTAAGATGCTATAGAATAACTATTTGCCTTGTCTGTGCTACACTGTCTTCCTTGTGACCTCCCCACACCATATGTACCAATCATAATACCCCTCAATACCTTTCTCCCTCCCTTCTCACCCACCCTCCCAGCCCCTTTTCCTTTGGTAACCATTAGTCCATTCTTGGGTTCTATGAGTCTGCTGCTATGTTGTTCCTTCAGTTTTTGCTTGTTGTTATACTCCACAGATGAGTGAAATCATTTGGTACTTGTCTTTCTCCATCTGACTTATTTCAATGAGCATAATACCCTCTAGCTCCATCCTTGTTGTGGCAAATGTCAGGATTTGTTATCTTCTTATGGCTGAATAATATTCCATTGTGTATATGTACCACTTCTTCTTTATCCATTCATCTACTGATGGACACTTAGGTTGCTTCTATTTCTTGGCTATTGCAAATAGTGCTGTGATAAACATAAGGGTGCACATGCCTTTTTCAAGTTGGGCTGCTGCATTCTTAGGGTAACTTCCTAGGACTGGGATTCCTGGGTCAAATGGTATTTCTATTTTTAGATTTTTGAGGAAACTCCATACTGCTTTCCACAATGGCTGAACTAATTTACATTCCCACCAGCAGTGTAGGAGGGTTCCCCTTTCTCGACATCCTCACCAGCATTTGTTGTTGCTGGACTTTTGGATGTTGGCCATCCAAAAGTGTGTGTGAGGTGATACCTCATTGTGCTTTTAATTTGCATTTCCCTGATGATTAGTGATATGGAGTATCTTTTCATATGTCTGTTGGCCATCTGTATTTCTTCTTTGGAGAAGTGTCTGTTCAGACCCTCTGCCCAACTTTTAATTGGGTTATTTGCTTTTTGGTTGTTGAGATGCATGAGTTCTTTATACGTTTTAGATGTCAACCCCTTATCGGATATGTCATTTATGAATATATTCTCCTATACTTTAGGATGTCTTTTGTTCTACTGATTGTCCTTTCCTGTATGGAAGCTTGTTAGTTTGTTATGGTTCCACTCATTCATTTTTGCTTTTGTTTCCCTTGCCCAGGGAGATATGTTGATGAAGAAGTTTCTCATGTTTATATCCAAGAGATTTTTGCCTATGTTTTCCTCCAAAAGTATTATGGCTTCATGACTTACATTCAGGTGTTTGATCCATTTCAAATTTACTTTTGTGTATGGAGTTAGACAGTAGTCCAGTTTCACTCTCTTATATGTAGTTGTCAAGTTTTGCCATCTCCAGCTGTTGAAGAGTCTGTCATTTCCCCATTGTATGTCCATGGCTCCTTTATCATACATTAATTGGCCATATATGTGTGGGCTTATATCTGGGCTCTCTATTCTATACCATTGATCTACGGATCTGTTCTTGTGCCAGTACCAAATTGTCTTGATTACTGTGCCTTTGTAGTAAAGCTTGAAGTTGGGGAGTGTAATCACCCCCATTATATTCTTCCTTCTCAGGATTGCTTTGGGTATTCAGGGTCTTTTGTAGTTTCATATGAATTTTAGAACTATTTGCTCTAGTTAGTTCAAGAATGCAGTTGGTGGTTTGATAGGGATTACATTGAATCTGTAGATTGCTTTGGGCAGGATGGCCATTTTGACAGTATTAATTCTTCCTACCCAAGAGCATGGGATGAATATTCATTTATTAATATCCTGCTTAATTTCTCTTAAGAGTGTCTTGTAGTTCTCAGGGTATAGGTCTTTCACTTCCTTGGTTAGGTTTATTTCTAGGTATTTTATTCTTTTTGATGTAATTGTGAATGGAATTGTTTCCCTGATTTCTCTTTCTGCTAGTTCATCGTTAGTGTATAGGAATGCAACAGATTTCTGTGTATTAACTTTGTATCCTGCAACTTTGCTGAATTTAGATATTAGTTCTAGTAGTTTTGGAGTGGGTTCTTTAGGGTTTTTTATGTACAATATCATGTCATCTGCAAATAGTGACAATTTGACTTCTTCCTTAATAATCTAGATGCCTTTTATTTCTTTGTGTTGTCTGATGGCCATGGCTAGGACCTCCAATATTATGTTGAATGAAAGTGGAGAGAGTGGGCATCCTTGTCTTGTTCCCCATCTTAGGGGAAAAGCTTTCAGCTTCTCACTGTTAACTATGATGTTGGCTGTGGGTTTGTCATATGTGTCCTTTATTATGTTGAGGTACTTGCCCTCTATACCCATTTTGTTAAGAGTTTTTATCATGAATGGACGTTGAATTTTGTCGAATGCTTTTTCAGCATCTATGGAGATGATCATGTGGTTTTTGTCATTCTTTTTGTTGATCTAGTGGATTATATTGATGGATTTTTGGATGTTGTACCATCCTTGCATCCCTGATATGAATCCCACTTGATTATGGTGAATGATCCTCTTGATATATTTTTGAATTTGGTTTGCTAATATTTTGTTGAGTATTTTTGCATCTATGTTTATCAGGGATATTGGTCTGTAATTTTCTTTTTTTGTGGAGTCTTTGCCTGGTTTTTATTAGAGTGATGCTGGCTTCATAGAATGGGTTTGGAAGTATTCCCTCCTCTTCTATTTTTTGGAAAACTTTAAGAAGAATGGGTATTATGTCTTCTCTAAATGTCTGATAAAATTCGCGGTGAATCCATTTGGCCTGGGGGTTTTGTTCTTGGGTAGTTTTATGTTTACTGATTCAATTTCGTTTCTGGTAATTGGTCTGTTTATATTTTCTGTTTCTTCCTTGGTCAGTCTTGGAAGGTTGTATTTTTCTAGGAAGTTTTCCATTGCTTCTTGGTCATCCAGTTTGTTAGCCTATAGATTTTCATAGTATTCTCTAATAATTTGTTGTATTTCTGTGGTGTACATCTTGATTTTTCCTTTCTCATTTCTGATTCTGTTTACATGCGTAGATTCTGTTTTTCTCTTAGTATGTCTGGCTAGGGGTTTATCTATTTTGTTTAGCTTCTCAAAGAACCAGCTCTTGTTTTCATTGATTTTTTTCTATTGTTTTATTCTTCTCAATTTTACTTATTTCTTCTCTGATCTTTATTATGTCCCTCCTTTTGCTGACTTTGGGCCTCCTTTCTTCCTCTTTTTCCAGTTTCAATGATTGTGAATTTAGACTATTCATTTGGGATTGTTCTTCCTTCTTTAAATAGTCCTGGATTGCAATATACTTTCCTCTTAGAACTGCCTTTGCTGGGTCCCACAGAATTTGGGGCATTGTTCTGTTGTTTTCCTTTGTCTCCATATGTTGCTTGATCTCTGTTTTAATTTGCTCATTGATCCACTGATTATTTAGGAGCATGTTGTTAAGTCTCCATGTGTTTGTTTTCTTTGTACAGTTTATTTCTAGTTTTATACCTTTGTGATCTGAGAAGTTGGTTGGTACAATTTCAATCTTTTTGAATTTACTGAGGCTCTTTTTGTGGTCTAGTATGTAGTCTATTCTGAAAAATGTTCCACGTGCATTTGAGAAGAATGTTTATCCTGCTGCTTTTCTGTGTAGAGTTCTGTAGATGTCTTTTAGGTCCATCTATTCTAGTGTGTTATTCAGTGTCTCTGTGTCCTTACTTAATTTCTTTCTGGTTGATCTGTCCTTTGGAGTCAGTGGTGTGTTGAAGTCTCCTAAAATGAATGCATTGCATTCTATTTCCCCCTTTAATTCTGTTAATATTTGTTTCACATATGTAGGTGATCCTGTGTTTGGTGCACAGATATTTATAATGGTTATATCCTCTTGTTGGACTGATCTGTTTATCATTATGTAATGTCTTTCTTTGTCTCTTGTGACTTTCTTTGTTTAGAAGTCTATTTTTGTCTGATACAAGTACTGCAACACCTGCTTTTTTCTCCCTATTGTTTGCATAAGACATGTTTTCCATCCCTTCACTTTTAGTCTGTGTATGTCTTTGGGTTTGAGGTGAGTCTCTTGCAGGCAGCATATTGATTGATCTTGCTTTTTTATCCATTCTTTTTCTCTGTGTCTTTGATTGATGCATTCAGTCCATTTACATTTAGGGTGATTATCAATACATATGTACTTATTGCCATTGCAGGCTTTGGATTTGTGGTTACCAAAGGTTCAAGTGTAGCTTCTTTACTATCTAACCTTCTAATTTAACTCACTTATTACACTATTATAAACACAGTACATATTTTTTCTTCCCCCTCCATTCTTTATATGTTACATGTTTTATTCTGTACACTTTTGTGTTTCCTTTGTCTAATTTTGTGGATAGATGATTTTATTTTGCATTTAGTTAGTATTTGGTTGGGCTATTTTCTTTATTTTCTTTGGTGACATCTATTTAGCCTTAGGAGCACTTCCATCTAGAGCAGTCCCTTTAAAATACCCTGTAGAGGTGGTTTGTGGGAGGTAAATTCCCTCAATTTTTGCTTATCTGGAAATTGTTCAATCCCTCCTTCAAATTTAAATGATAATCTTGCTAGATACAGTATTCTTGGTTCAAGGCTCTTGTGTTTCATTGCATTGAATATATCATGCCATTCTCTTCTGGCCTGTAAGGTTTCTATTGAGAAGTCTGATGACAGCCTGATAGGTTTTCCTTTGTAGGTGATATTTTTTTTCTCTCTGGCTGCTTTTAATACTCTATCCTTGTCTTTGATCTTTGCCATTTTAATTATTATGTCTTGGTGTTGTCCTCGTTGGGTCCCTTGTGTTGGGAGATCTGTGGACTAACGTGGTCTGAGGGACTATTTTCTTCCCCAGATTGAGGAAGTTTTCAGCAATTATTTCTTCAAAGACAGTTTCTATCCCTTTTTCTCTCTCTTCTTCTTCTGATACCCCTATTATGCAAATATTGTTCCGTTTGGATTGGTTGCACAGTTCTCTTATTATTCTTTCATTCCTAGGGATCCTTTTATCTCTCTCTGCCTCAGCTTCTCTGTATTCCTGTTCTCTGATTTCTATTCCATTAACAGTCTCTTGCACCTCATCCAGTCTGCTCTTAAATTCTTCCATTGTTTTGTTTCATTTCGGTTATCTCCCTCTGGAATTCATCCCTTAGCTCTTGCATATTCCTCTGTAGCTCTGTCAGCATGCTTATGACTTTTATTTTGAGTTCTTTTTCACTAAGATTGGTGATTTTGTCCACACCAGGCCCTCTCGCTGGGGTTTGAGGGATTTTGGACTGAACAGGGTTCTGCCTGTTCATGACCATAGAAGTGATGGCCAGTGAGTGGCACATGTGTCAGCTGGGAGAACAAAGTCCCTTTCTGCTTGCTGGTTACCTTGACTGTTTCCGCTGCCTGTGCCGGTCAACTGCACACAGGGAGTTGCCTCTGGGTTAATCCCCTGAGCTGCTGTGGGCAGGGTGGCCCTCAGTATGGCCTAGGGCACTAATGGGGGTTGCATGCAAGCAGTGCATGTTTGCCGTGAGAACAGAGCTCCTACGTGCCTTCCAGACTCTGTGCTGGCTTCCTCTGCCTGTGCCGGTTGCCCGGGCCCAGGGGGCAACCTGTGCATTAATCCCCTGAGCTGCCATTGCCGGGCAGCCCTTGGGATGGTCTAGGGCACTGGCAGGGGTTGCAGGCTAGCAGCGCTTGTTTGCCATGAGAAAAAAGTCCCTTTGTGCATTCCGGATTCTGCGCTGGTCTCTGCTGTCTGTGTCAGGCAGCTGAGTGCAGGGGAAGCCTCTGGGTCTGGCCCCGTTAGCTACATGCTGGGAGAAGACTCTGTGTGGTTGCTGTGGGCAGGGCTGATCCCTGGCTGCTTCATAGCAATGGCGGGTCAGCTGGTTTGCTTTTGGTGCCGCAGGGGGGAATGAACAGCAGGCTGCTTATCGCTGTGAGGGGCTTCAGACCTGCATTGGCACCGAGGGGTTTAGGGTGCCTGCAGTTCCTTAAAGTTCCCAGCCTGCTGGGCTAAGTATGAAACCCTTGTCCCTTTAAGACTTTTAAAGTGCCCGCTTTTCTTTTGTCCCAGGGCAACCAGCTGTGGGGACCTGTTCACAGTCTTAGTCTCGGATTTTGCTTTTCCATTTCTCTAAAATCCAGTACACCATGCACTGTGTGGCTGTGCTCCTGGTGCAAATTACTAGGGCTGGTTCTTTAGCAGTCCTGGGCTTCCACTCCCTCCCCACTCTGATTCCTTTCCTCTCACAGGTGAGCTGGGGTGGGGGGAGTGCTTGGGTCCCTCCAGGTCATGGCTTTGTATCTTACCCTTTTCTGTGACATGTTGAGTTCTCGCAGATGTAGTTGTAGCCTGGCTGTTGTACTGTGTCTTCTGGTCTCTCTTTTAGGAATAGTTGTATTTGCTGTATTTTCAAAATATATGTGGTTTTGGGAGGAGATTTCTGCTGCCCTACTCATGCCACCATCTTGAGAATCCCTCCAGCTACTGTATTTTTTTCTTCTTCCTTCTTTTTTATTTTATTTTATTTAGTTTATTTTGATGTCATTAATCTACAATTACATGAGTAAAATTATGGTGATTACACTACCCCCTTCATCAGGTTCCCCCCCCCAACCCCATTGCAGTCACTGTCCATCAGCATAGTGAGACGCCATAGAGTCACTACTTGTCCTCTCTGGGTTGTACAGCCCTCCCTGTGCCCCCAACATTACATCTGCTAATCGTAATGTCCCTTCTTCCCCCTTGCCCCTCCCTTCTCACCCATCCTCCCCAGTCCCTTTCCCTTTGGTAACTATTAGTCTGTTCTTGGGTTCTGTGAGTCTCCTGCTGTTTTATTCCTTCAGTTTTTTTTTCCCTTAGTTGTTATACTCCACATATGAGTGAAATCATTTGGTATTTGTCTTTTTCAGCTTGACTTATTTCACTGAGCATAATACCCTCTAGCTCCATCCATGTTGTTGCAAATGGTAGGATTTGTTTTCTTCTTATGGCTGAATAATATTCCATTGTGTATATGTACCGCGTCTTCTTTATCCATTCATTTACTGATGGACACTTAGGTTGCACCTCAACAAACAAAAAGCAAATAATCCATTTAAGAAATGGGCAGAGGACATGAATAGACACTTCTCCAAAGAAGAAATTCAGATGGCCAACAGGCACATGAAAAGATGCTCCACATTGCTAATCATCAGAGAAATGCAGATTAAAACCACAATGAGATATCACCTCACACCAGTGAGGATGGCCAACATCCAAAACACAAACAACAACAAATGTTGGTGAGTATGTGGAGAAAAGGGAAGCCTCCTACACTGCTGGTGGGACTGCAAATTAGTTCAACCATTGTGGAAAGCAGTATGGAGGTTCCTCAAAAATCTCAAAATAGAAATACCATTTGATCCAGGAATTCCACTCCTAGGAATTTACCCTAAGAATGCAGTAGCCCAGTTTGAAAAAGACAGATGCACCCCTATGTTTATTGCAGCACTATTTACAGCTACTGTATTTTTTAAGGTATCTATTTCCCTCTTGAATTTGTCCCTTAGCTCTTGAATATTTTTCTGTAGCTCCATTAGCATGCTTATGACTTTTATTTTGAATTCTTTTTTGGGGAAGATTGGTGATTTCAGTTTCACTGAGCCCTCTTTCTGGTGTCTGAGGGATTTTGAATTGAACAAGGTTCTTCTGTCTTTCATAATCTTGAAGCAATGGCGGGGGTCACAGATGAGTGGTGCCAGTGCCTGCTGGGAGTACCAAGCCCTTTCATGTTTCCCGGTGGCAGTGCCTGTCTCCAGTATCAGGGCAAGTGAGCCGCATGCAGGAAGAGGCCTCTGGGTTAATTCCCTAAGTTGCCATGGGCAGGGCAGCCCTCAAGATGGCCTAGGGTGATGGACGGGGTCACAGTGAGCTGCACAGAGGGGGAAGCCTCTGCATTCAGCTGTGTAGTTGCTATAGCTGGGTTACCCTCTGGGTGGTTTGGATCAATGGTGGGGACAGCAGGTTTGCATGCAGGTGCTGGCAGGGAGGAAGAAGTGGCAGGTTGCTTATCACAGTGAGAGTCCTTGGGGCTACATTGCCAGCCAGGGGGAAGGAGCGACTGAAGCTCCTGAAAGTTCCAAACCTGCTGGGCTGAGTGTGCAGGGATGATTTTGCCCACCTGTTCCTTCTCCTAAACCCTTGCCCCTTTAGCAGACTTCTCACTGTTGGGAAATCTTTCAAAGCACCTGCCTTTCTTTTGTCCCAGGGCAGCTGGTTGTGGAACGTGTTTGCACTCTCAGTCTCTGACTGGTTTTCAGCCCCTCTAATCTCCAGAGCACCATGCAATGTGGGTTTGTGCTCCCGAAGTAGATTTCTAGGGCTGGGTATTTAGCAGTCCTGGGCTTCCACTCCTTTCCCACTCTGATCCTTTTCCTCCCACTGGTGAGCTGGGGTTGGGGGAGCACTGAGGTCATGGCTTTTTTACTTTACCCTTGTCTGTGAGATGTATTCTTCTTCCAGATGTAGACTGGATGGTGAAATATTATTTCTGGTCAGTCTTTTCAGAATAGATGTATTTGCTGTATTTTCATAATATATGTGGTTTTGGGAGGAGATTTCTGCCTCACCTCTCAGAGAGCCATCTTTTTTCCTCTCCCATCAGGTGATTCTTACATCTTCTGTGCAATATCCTTATCCACTTAGTGAACAAAATACATCTTGAGTCCAGTCTTTTTCATGCCCTCTGTCTCACTCTTGCCCAGGCTATCATAATCTCTCAGGTGAACTACTGTAAATGCCCCTTTTTGTGCCTTAGGCCCACCCCTTTGTCTCCCTTTATCATCTATTCACCAAACTCCTTCCAAAGCCTAAATTAGTTTGAGTCCTTCCTTCAGTGGTTCCCATCATAATTTGAATAAATTCTGAAGCAAAGGCTGGCCTTCCAATGTCCTACATTACTTGGGCCCTGATTACTTCCAAGCCTTTACTTCCTACCATGCTCATTGCTCACTCAACTCCACAGCAAGAGTCCAGCAGCTAGTCACTGGAAATGGCACACTCCCTGCATTTCTCATGGCCTTAGCCTTTGCTGTTCCCTCTGCACATATGTCTTCCCACATATGTGCACGTTTTGTATTTTCAACTGTCAGGTCTTCAGGGAGGTCTTAGCTAGCCAACAATTAGAAATAACCCTGCTTTCCAATTACACTTCTTGATTCTTCTTCATATCACCAGCACTACATGACACTATATCACCTTTTCATTCCTCAACTATTTATTGTATTTCTCTGCTTTGAAGTGAAAGCTCAACATGGGCATGAACTTGGTACATTTTTTTACTTGCACTGTTGCTATGGTCCATTTGGAAAGTATTCAGGCAATGGCTGAGGGTTGCTGTAAGATCCCAAGATCTTCACATGTTGTGGGTATTCAATTAAAGATGAATGGATAAGTGAAAAAGTGAATGAATGAGGAAGACTGGACCATGGGCCAAAGCCCTAGGTCATAGCTACCTCAACACATTGCTGTTTAAACAGTAAGCCATATAGTCTTCACTGTGTCAGGTAGCAATAATACTTATCTTTTCTCAGATCAGTAGACTTTGGGGTCTTTTGATTTTGATTGACAAATGCTCATTGTTCTGATGGAACCATCTAAGCTCCATAGCATCAGCCACAGCAAAGGCATCATGTACATTCTGATGCAGACACAGACCTTCAAATGAAGATCGTCATGTCACTGGGTCTTTGGTTTTGATCCCTAAAGAGGAAGCCAGGGAGAGCAAGTGTTGAAATAGGATCTAGAGTGCGCTCCCACTTTCCCCGTTTCACAGTTATGTGACTGTGGGCGAACGACTCAACAATCTGGGCTGCGTCTGAAAAAGAGGGTGACAAAAGTACGCCCCTCACCTTGTTATGACAGTCATATATGACAGCACTAGCCTGGTCCATGACTGGCTTTCAGCAAAGGTCGTCTGCCACCACAATTATGCAGAAGAGGCATCTAGGAAAGATCAATAAAGTTCATCTTCCCCTTTCTTAATGCTTGTTCCCATCAAGGGATTGTCCCTTGCTATGTAGACTGAGGGCTGCTAAGATGCGAGGGAGAGGCCCAAGTGATCTTGGAGCCGGACTCTTCACATCACCTGTTCATATAACCATGCAGAGAACTAATATGTCATCTAGTAGTCCCTGAATTGAGCAGAAGATAGGACAGACCATTTTACCACTGACTCAGCTGGTACATTGGAAGATGCCTTTGGAACGGAACAGGAAGGATTAGGGTTGAGGGGTTTCCCCTTCTCACCAAAACCAACCCTCAGATGTTCCAAGGCACCACCTCTGAACCTCAGGTCATGGAAAGGAGTTTTGTATTCAGAGGGATGTCAGATGGGGAAAAAGGAAGTTTAAGAAATAGTAAGATGCTGCTACAGGCTAGAGGCTGAAGAGTTCTGAGTGAAAAGGACTCAACCCAGATGCCTCAAGTGGCATCACAGCAGTTCATGAATGAGGGACAGAACTCTTCACACAGAGCTCATAAGGACCTAAAGCCGATCACATCACTCATGAGTTAGGCCCTCAGGCCTTGGTTTGTAGAAACCTCACAGGTCTTGCCCCTTCTCTCAGCCCCTGACACCTTCCATTCCTCTTCACAGACCCATCTTTTTCCATTTTGCATGCCAGGGGAACCTTGGTTCTTTCATGAATGCTGGGCCACGCAGGTGAACACTCACCCTTACCCTGGGACGATGCTGAAGAAACTGAGCACAGGAACCAATTCCCCTCTCTCCACCTTCCTCAGAGTTCTTCCTTCCCAGTGGGAAGATTCACTTACTCATCTCATGTGGGAACAAGGGAACTTTGAAAATGCATTCCACAGATATATTTGATGACTGTTGTTTTGTGACAACAGTCTTCCCATAGGGACCCACATAAGACCCATTTGATTTCTCCTTTGCTTTCATAATGAAAGGCCAGTGAAATGGAAGCAGAAGGCCCAGGGATCTTGGGAAGGTTATGACTTCTGGAGGAGACAGATGTTGTGTGGGTCCCAGTGGTGGCTACATATGATTAATGAGATGGAGAAAAAGGGGGATTTCTCCAGTTTTCAAGCTCTTTATAAGGACAGATAGGATCAGGTGTCAGGATGGCAAGGAGCCTGGATCCTGAGAGTCTAAATTTTAGACAGGGAATATCAAAACCTAAGGAACAAAATGTTTAAATGCAATGTGGCCATCAGAGGGGGTTGAGCTCCCCCTCTAAAATTTCACCCTCATTTATACATGAGGAAGCACATACTCTCATCTGCTTTTTACCCCCACTGACTTCCTCCTGTCCTACAGGAGATCAGTTTTGAGCAATGGGGGAGCAGACCCCAGTCAGCCGATTGTTGTACAGTAGTGCCTTCCCCCATATCTCAGTGCTTCCCCCTCTGTGGGGAGAACCTCTACAATAATGGGGAATTCAAAGGACAGCTAGCCCCCATGTGCATCTAGGACCATGCAACATCCATCCTATTCCAGTGACAGGAGGAGGGGGGATAGTCACAATTGCAGTAATAGGAATACTGATCCCCAAGCTTTGAGCCCGCTGTGGGTGATGCTTGCTAGGTCCTGTTTTAGAAGTCTGATGCAGAAATTTGGGTAGAAGCAAAAAACACTGTTCTTCAAACTTGTCTAATTCAATTGATCTTTGCTTCCAACTCTCCTTCCTTTCACCTTCCCTCTCTCACATCTCCTTCCCTTATTGTGCCCTGCTCTCTGGTGTGCCAGTCCACCCGGTGTTGGTGATGTCCCTGAAATATAATCCCTGACTTTGTTCCCTTCCCTCTATTCCCAGCTGCACTTGGACATGCGGCCTTCTAGAACATTTCCCGAATCCTCACATGCTTCTCCCCTGCTGCGGTTCCCCACTGCACACTAAATTGTTCACTTAGCCATATTCCCATGCTCTTGGATTTTCCCTTATTTTGGTGAGGCGCCTATTAATATGATGACTGAGAAAAGAATTCATACAAAGTCAGTGGAAAACAGTTATCTTGATTGTTGCCAAGTGTTTATTAAGTGAGTAAATCAAGCAAATGCAAACTACCTCATAACACATGGGGATTAATGAAAAGTAATAGCTGGATTCCTGTTGTTATTCAGGCTAAATAGCCCAGGGAGTAGAGAAAAGAGACTATGGCCAAATCCCCTTCGCATAGCAGTGAAGCGTGGAACAATGGGCTCCCTCCAAAGGCGAGGCATTCTTTCCACTTTAGGGAGGAGTTAGTATTGGCAATGAGTGGAAGAGGATCCCAGCCACGCCAAAATAACACAAGATCTGAGACCCACTTCTTATTTAGTTGGGCAACTCAACCCATCTCTACATAGTCTTGGATTTGCTCTCTGAAATCTTATGCAAGAGAATTTTAGCATCATCAACCACTGTATTGAGAAATTTCATATGTAGAAGGTAGGTTTTACAAAACTGGAAGACACAAGATTGGAGGCATCCAGTTACTGAGCAACAAGATTCAGCACAGTTCTTGGCATTTGCTGCTATGCTGTCATCCCTCACAAGTAACCAGAAATTCAAGGACTTGGTGTAGCTCTCAATCTCTTGCACAGATGTGCCCAGCTTCTGGGCTATCTCTTGGATTGATTTCTTATCCAAACCAAAACAGCTTCGGTAATGGTTCAAGCACTTCTCCTGTTGGGGCAAATCAAAGCCACTGAAGAAGGCCACGAGGGGGATGAAGGCCAAAGCAGATGATTTCAGGGCCTCCAGCCAGATCTTCTCCTTGAGGAAATCTCTCTTAATCTCAATGAAAGCCTCAGACCAATTGGATAACTGGTTCACAAAGATGTAGCGTTTACAAGCAGGTAGCTCTTTCAGCATTATCTCATGCAGTCTTGGGAAATCAAAGTCATTCTCATCAAAACTTGAGACCAAGAAGATGCGTGGCTCAGGAACTCCAATTTTTATGAGATTAGCCAAGCAGTCATCTCGGATCTGCTTAAGGACTGTCTCCTTTTTGAAAGACTTCGGTTTGCTTTTATTTTCATTATATAAATCAATGTCCACTTTGGTTCTAACAAAATAGAACTTCTTCCCCATATCCTTGATTTTCTGGGCCAGAGAGGCATCACTGTTTTTGAACCGGGAGGAAGAAATGATGATGAAGAAGTCATACTTAGAAAATCTCACCATTTTTAGATATTTATGTGGATGGAAATTGGGGGACCCGGTTCCAGGCAGGTCCCAGAAGGTTACATTGGGATATTTTGGATGTTGATAGGGGGTTTTCTCCATTGTGGTTTCCACAACTCCAACAGCAGCAGACCCCTCCTCTTCTTGACTAATTCCTCGCAGGGCATTGATGAAACTAGACTTCCCAGCTCCAGATTCCCCAATCACAGCCACATCCAGGGAAGCATTCTCTGCCTCCAAAAGTACATTCTGAATTATATTAGCCACATCTTTTAGTTTCCCTTCCTGCAATGTTGCTTTAATGCTAGCAATGGTTTTTGGAGAGAGGATCCCCCCTACCTTACTCTTTAATGTGGAGTAGTAAGGGACAAAGTCAAAGGCCAATTGTTTAATATTCTTTTGTGAAAGGACGTCTGAGATGAACAGATCCATGGCAGTTAACTCTGGAAGGTCTGTGAAAGAGAAAAGTGAAGAAGAAGGTGAGGTAAATGGAGCATCGGAACACACACACAACGTCAGCCAAGGAAATGTGTTGGTCTCAACAGATCACCGCATCCTCTCACACTTACTCATGTTACTTTTACTAAGTCATTTTTCCTGATGAGTTTTGTTTCCATTGCTAAGGAAGAGACTATATACTCTCTATGCAGTGATTCCTGTCACAGGTTTCAGGAGAGTGTGGAAGACAGAATAATGGTCCCCAAAGATGTCCACATCCTGAGCCTAGAATCTGTGAATGTGTTCCTTTCCATGGCAAAAGGCACTTTGCTTGTGTGATTTAGTTAAGTATCCTGAGATAGAAAGATTATCTTGAATTATCCATGTGGGTTCAATATAATCGCAGGGTACCTTATGCAGAAAAGGAGACAGGATGGTGCAAGTAGAGGTTGGAGTGAAAATCCAGGAAGACAGATGAGGGGCCACAAGTAAGGAAGGCAGACAACCTCTAGAGGCTGGAGAAGAAAAAGAAGTGGATTGTATTCTGGAAGCTCCAGAGGGAACCAGCCTTGCTGACACCTTGATTTTACCGTTTAAGATGAATTTTGGATATCTACCGCCAGAACTGTAAGCAAATAAATATGTGTTGTTATAAGCCACTAAGGTTGTATAATAATGAAGACAATATGCATTTTTCTGAAACCTTAATGCAGAGTCCAGCATCTTTCCATTCTCCATGAAGATTTACTCAGGCCAACATGTTGGTGAGAAGAGGAATTTCAGACTGACCACACTTTCCATGCACTGAAGCAAACTAGGGAAGGATTTTTCTTGTGGGAGAGGCATGAGGTAGAAAAAAAACCCACCAGCATGTATGTTCTATAATGGGGACAAGTTCATACTTGTACTGGCAATAACTGTCCCGTGGCAGCTTAAAGTCTATTTACTCTACCTCATGGAGGAATTGGGGTTGAATTTAGAACATGTGACAGGAAGCAGAAGAGGAAGAAAAGAAGAGTCCTTTTGTCACTTTGTAATTCAGCAGTTTTGAAATATAGATATCCAATTGATCCAGAGCAATTCAAGGAAATTATTAGTATGTTATCCATGGGGCCCGCTATCATTCACTGTCAGTGTGGAAGAGTGTATCAGGAAACTGTGATTTTGAAGTTATTTATACAAAACTCAGGAAGGCGGTGACATAGGAGGATCCTGAGTTCACTTCCTACAGACACAGCATGGCTGAAAACAATACAGTGCAACTCACAGTGAAAATGACCAAAAGTCTAGCAGAAGAGCACTTCAACAGCTGAAGATACATGAATGTCACATTAGAAGGGATCGGAGTGGCAGCGCCATGCATGGGAATCAAATCCCACAAACAGAAGGGATATCACAGGCATGGAGGTCCTCCCTGTGGAGTGAGGGGATCAGGCCGCACATTGGGCCCCTATGTCCTGGGGATTGGTACTGGGTAGATGAGCCTCTTTAATGTCTGGATTTGAAAATCAGCAGGGCTTAATTTCAGGAGTTTGAAAATCAGGAAGGCTTAACTCCAGAAATTCTAGAGGGCTATAGAAAACTTAGAGTCCACTCTTAATGGGGCAGTGAGCTATATCATTAAGTCTGAGACCCAATACGAGGCAGGAGTTTGAAAAAGTGTCTGGGTTATTTGAGAAGGAGATTTATTAACAAATTTCAGGATGAGTGCTTGAAGGGCAGGGATCTGTAGGAAATTTCTCTGAGAATGGAAGTGCTGGCAAGTGCCATTTTTCTTGCCTCCCTTCAGCATATTCTGCCAGGAGCCAGTTCTGATACTCTTCATCTGCTTTGCCAGCACTGCTTGCCATGCCCCGGTGTTCTGCTGGCAGGTCCGCCCAGGGAATCTGTCCACCCCAGCAGGTGCCTTTCTGGCATGGCTCCCACTCTGCCATGGCTGGTTGGTGGCCTTGGTCAGGACTGGCATGCCCTCAAATCATGTACTGCCCCACAACAGTAGCAGGGATCCCCAGCCAGATCCAGAATGCCTCCCAAGCACTCTTGCCCCAGAGAAAAGTGTCTGTCCACACCCACCAGCACACCCATGGCTGTTGCAGCTGGGCCTCTCAGCCATGTGTGCCAGAGGCTGAGCCCACCCCCCAGCATACACACAACAGCTACAGCTAGACCGCTAAGCCACCATGCTGGGGGCTGGCCCTGTCCACAAGCATGCACACAGCAGTCACATCCTAGTCACAACATAAGCCACATACAGCCCACAGAGCTGACACCCCTGGGGCACCTGTTTCTGATGAGATGGGTTATGGTTCTGGGCCCCAGGCTATGCCTTCTACATAAAGCCACTACTTTCAAGATCAGATGACATTGCTGACTTAACTAACACATAGACACAGCCACAGAGTCAGAAAAAGGAGGAGATGGGATATACTCCAGAAGAAATAACAAGAAAAATCTTCACAAAAAGAATTTTTTTGAAAAGATAAGAAATCTACCTAATAAAGAGTTGAAAGTAATGATCATAAGGATGCTCACTTGATTTGAGAAGAGTAGATGGACTCAGTGAGAACTTCAAAAAATAGATAGAAAATAGAAAAAGGAAACAAAGGAAATGAAGGATAAAATTGAAGTTAAAAATACAGGAGAGGCTATCAACAGCAGCCTAAGGGATGCAGAAAAATGGATCATCAATGTGGAAGATAGTAATGGAGAGCACCCAAGCTGAACAGCAAAAAGAAAAACACAAGCAACAATAAGAAGGAAAACAGAGAGAAAGGGTCAGAAGAAATAATAGCTAAAAATTTAACAAACCTAGGGAACGAAACAGACAGGTCCAGGAAGCACAGAGAGGCCTGAACAAGGGAAACCCAAGAAGCTCCACACCAAGATATATAATAATGAAACTGTCAAAAGTTATGGATAAGCAGGGAATCTTAATAACAAGAAGAGAAAGCAAATAGTTACATACAAACAATACCCCCATAAGGCTGCCAGCTGATGTGGAATCTTTGCAGTCCAGAATGGAGTGGCACAATATATTTAAAATACTGAAGCAAAGAAACCCTATAACTAAGAATACTCTACCCAGCAATGTTATCATTTAGAATTGAAGGAGAGACAAAGAATTTCCCAACAAACAAAATTAAAGGAGTTCATCACAAGTAAACCAGACTTGAAATGTTAAAGAGACATTAAGTAGAAAGGAAAAGGCCAACTAGAAGTAAGAAAATAATACAGAAAAAAAATAACTGGACAAACATACAATAAAGTTAGGTCAATCACTTATAAAGCTGGTATGAAGGTTAAAAGACAAAAGTAGTAAAATCAATTATATTTATAAAAATTTTTAAGGCTTACCTCCCCAAAAAGATAAAGCATGGCATAATATACATAAAATGTGGAAGGGGAATGAAAAAATGTATGCTTTAAGAATGTGTTTGAACTAAAATAATCATCAAATTAGACTAATCTGCTATATATGTTTATATATAGCATGTTATATAAGAACCTCATGGTAATCACAAACCAAAAACCATAACGGATATACAAAAATGATGATAAAGGAACCTAAGCATAAAACTAAAGACCACCTTCAAATCATAAGTAAAGAGAGCAAGAGAAGGGATAGAGAACAGCAACCAGAAAACAATAAAGAAAATGGCAATAAGTATATACATGTCAATAATTTCTTTACATGTAAATGGACCAAATGCTCTAATCAGAAGACATAAGGTGACTGAATGGATTAAAAAAACCAAGATAACCAAGATCCAGCTCTGTGTTGCCTACCAGAAACTCACAAGAGACATAAAGAGGCATAAAGACTGAGACTGAGGGATGGGAAAATATATTCCATTCAAATGGAAGTGAAAAAAAAACCTGGAGTAGTAATGGCTATATCAGAAAACAACTCTTTAAAACAAAGGCTATAATAAGAGATAAGGGTTACATGTAATGGATAAAAAGATAAATCCAACAAAAGGATAAAACAATTGTAAATATGCATTTATCCAACCTATGAGGCCCTAAATATAGCAGGAATATAGTATTGGCCACTGTCTTTGTTCCCTTCATTGGTCTGGAAAACAATACAGCACACATAGAGTCCTGACTAAATTCACGCAGTGAGCCTTGAATGATGGTCAGCAAAGCCTTTCCCTGCTGAACACTAAAATGTGTCTGAGAAATGCTGTCCTCCGAAATAGGATGGCCTTAGACATTACTGCCTCACAAGGGGGCACCTGTGCCACTATGCAAGCATAATGTTGTCTGTTCATATTGATAAGTCGGCTGATGTGTCATCTTATCAAACTGCATGAGGACACAAGTGAACTTAGCTATTCAATCCCCTGGCCCAGGGGACTTAATAAAGCAGTGATTTGGATTCTGAGGATCTTGGTGGAAAATGTTTTCAGTGATTTGGGGAATCATCTTAATCTGTTTCTTTTACACACCTGTGTTGTTCCTGTGAGGCATGCCTCTGGTGCAGCCAGAGAGCTACTGAAGGAGGCATCCGTGCTAGGGAAGCCCTTGTGAATGTTTAGGGTGCACTGCAGAGGGTGGTGCTGTGTGACCTGTAAGAGCTGGTCATAAGGGAGGAGTGTTGGGGAAGTTTCTGGAGAAGATGTGACCGTCAGGTGACCCGTGAGCTGGGCCACAGCCATCCAGGCTCATCAGCCCTGCCCCTATCCTGGGAATGGGGGTTCTGCTCGGCTTCTCCACTACCAGAGGCTGCCTCAGTAGCCTTGAGATTGTGATGTGGTATTGAGACCATCTGGACAGTAGTCTTGGCTGAACCCAATTACGGCCTCTATAAAACATTTAAGGCAGACATGTGCAGAGATCTCCCCATCTGGCTGTTGCCCTAGGCAAGCCTTGTATGTATGTTCCCTCCTTTACTGAACCTGCCACCTACCAGCCTTGGATTGACTGCGTCTTTCTCCCTACCCCCTGAATATGGGGAACAGTTTCACATTACACCTGGAAGCTCCTGAGGAGTTTGGAAACCAATGGTATGGTGACACATGGTAACTACACCTATTGTAGTGAGCATTTCATAATGTCCGTAAATTGCAAATCACTATGTCATAGACCTAAAACCAATATACTGTTGTACATCAACTATACTTCAATAAAAAGTAAAAAAAAGAAAATAGGTAAATAAAAACAAAACAGTCATACAAATAGGGTTTTCTCAGGCACTATAGTGGGCTATTTCCAGCAGCGTGTCTCGATGACCTTGCCATCCTACCTACTCTGCAAAGGTACTTTCAAAGAAGGTAAAACCATGACTATCAAAGGAATGTAAAATAAGTACATGTTAAGGGTTGTATTTAACTGATTACTAATGAAGGCAGATGTTACTGCTAGTTGAATGGAGAAGCCCCAAACAGAAACATAATTGTGGCTGAAGATTTTTGAAATGAATGTGACATGGGATGAGTGCGGTGTCTAAGGCAAGGGCAGGAAGCCACTGTTCCTCCACAGACAGACTTTATATGCCTGCTGCAAAGTGAAAGTTTGTGGCCCACCAAAGCTCATAGATGAAATTTAATGTTAAAAGTGATCATGTAAGTAGGTGGGCCATTAGAAGGTGTCTTAGTCATGAGGGCAGAGACATTATGAATGAATTAGTGCCTTCATAAAAGAGTCCCCAGAGAGCTAGCTTGCACCTTCCTCATGTGAGCTTCCAGAGAAAAGGCGACCATCTAAAAAATGTGCTCTCACCAGACCCTGGATCTGCAGGTGCCTTGATCTGGATCTTCACATCATCAGAAATAGGAGAAATACATCTCTGTTTATAAGCCATCCTGTCTGTGGAATTTTGTTATAGCCTGAAATACTTAAAAAAAAAAACTCCCACAGAATAATTATTTTTCATTGCTTCCAATTGTCAAAACTCATTAAGTTTTGAAATAGCTCTAAGGTAATGAGAGCTTAGAATCAGAAAACCCTGTGGTTACGCAGTAAATATTGCACCGGTTCCTGTTGGAGACACCCAGTAAACATTCTGCTTATTCCAAAATCTCTTCCAACTTTCTCACTTAAAAAAAAAAAACAAGCATCTTCAGATACAAGTGCTCTCTGTTCTCTGAAAAATAGGCATGAGCTGCTGGATAACCCTGTCCTCCACCAGCCACCCTTGCCCCACAGCCCTCCAAGCACAAAGGCAGCATCTCATCACTGCAAAGAGTTTGCTCACTTACCAGCTCAGAGAGTAAAGAGATTTCTGGTATCAGAGATCAGGTCCAAATGTTTCCACTAAAACACCAGAAAACGCTGTGGGGTGAAGTGCCCCCGGTAGTCCTTGGCATAGGAACCCCGCACTTAGGTCACGCCTCAAGAAAGCAGCCAGAGGGGGTGCCTATGCTCTCTGTGAACAAGCCGCTGGTGAGCCTCAGTCCTCCTGGGGTTATGAAGCCACCGCGGGGGCAGCAGGAAGGAACACAGCCTAGGACTTGAGCCCCTCCCTTAGGAAGACACAGCCAGTAGCTGAGGGCTCACATTTACAGGAAATGAAAATGAAGTCAGGGCAACCATGTTTATACCTTTCTTCACAGCACAAGCATTTCCAGAAAAGAGAAAAAAAAGTGTTGTGACTTCAGGTGGCTCCTGGAGGGCAGAGAGGGCTGAGAGGGTCTAAGGCCAGAGGAGGCAGGTCACTAATGACTCTTGGGGGTTGCCTAGCCTAGACACCTAGAGGGGCCCTGGGAACATGGAGGGGGCCGTGAGCAAGTCTCCAAAGCTCCCACTGAATGAGAGAGAAACATTTCCCATCAGAAAGGAGAGAGAGTCAACGTTTTCTCCTGTTTCTCTTTTATGAGCACTCTAGCTGACTGCCACACTGTCAACACATGGGTGTGTATGGCACTGGTAGTTCATGCGGATACATCTGCAGGGTGACTCACTGCCGGGAGGGCCTTTGGGGAACCATGGCAAGAGAGCCTGGAGGGAGACAAAGGCGGGGAGGAAGGAGACAACATCGCAGAATATTTAAGAAAGTTTCAGGGGAAAATCCCAGTTTCCTTGGAAGAATAATATTGGAGGATTTACTACACCAGATAAGATTTTTTTCAGTGCTATTTAATTTAACACAGTTGGTGTTGGTACAGGATAGAACAACTGACTCACACCACAGAACACAGAACCCTGCACTGGACTCAGGCATGTGTGCAGGTGTTGGATGGAGAAGTGCCTGGTATAGCTTGGGTAAAGGAGGTATGACTAGTGATATGGACTAATATTTGTCCATCTAAAATATTGTCCAACTAAATAACTGTGTGTGGAGAATAAATTTTTTACTGTAAAGTTAAAATCAAGATATTTTCTTGTATCCTTTAGTAATTTGTAGTTTTTTGGTACCTTTCATTATACTTTCCTTAAAACCAATTAATTATTAAGGGTATATTCTGACAATTTTTCACATTAAATTTATAAGTGAGTGTACATTTTAAATTAATGTTCTTTACTAAAAATATATTCAGATTAAAATAGACTGCAACTTTTACAGGTCAGTATAGGTGAAGCTCACGGGATCCACAAACCAAAACTCTAAAATAGATTTTTTAAAATAAAGAGAAAATAAAAGAAGGTTCCCCAAAGCACAATAGACAAAGAGAAGAAAGGCACAGGGGAGAGCTACAGGAACAACCAGAAAACAATTAACAGGCAGCAATGAGTACATACTTTATTTACTTTAATTATCTAAATTCAGAAGTCATAAGACACACTATGGCTGAGTGGATTAAAAAAATGAGACACGTCTATGTGCTGCATGACAGTTAGGGCCCTATGTGACCTGTGCTTGGAGTGTCAGAAACAAAAGCTGGAGTGTGAAACTGATGCTGGTGTTTGCCTAATGAGCTCATTTTGTTTTCTTATCTCCTTGAATTTTCTCTCAGGGAACAGAGGTGGCATCCAATACTCTTGAGCTCTTTTCTCATAGAAGGAAATCGCCATTTGATAGATTCTTTCCATTTCTCTGTTCATGTTCTCAGCCTTCTTCTTCCACCAGTTATATACTCATAAATATGTGCATCATATCTCTACACACTTTGGGAAGCTACTTCTGGCTTTCTAAGCAGTGTATTTCCTCAAACCATTTTCTCTGGACTTGCATTTTATGCTCTTTATGTGATTCAGTCAGTATTGTAAACATTTCCTACACATGGTATTTTGCAATTATTATTTTTTCATTTTAAATAAAAAGCAATACAGAGTATGATAATCAATATAGGACTAAGTGCATCACTTTCAGCAGGAGGAAATAATTCCATGAAATGAAACATCCTGCAAATACCTTATGTTAATTTTTTTATATTGTCAAAACCAGCTGTTTTAAGTAAGTACTAGATCCTAAATTTAAGAAATTAATATCTGTAATAAAATAATATCAAAATCAAGAATTTTTAAATAACCACTAGTTAATATAGTTTTTTAATATGAGACCAAAGAAGCATAATGAAAACAAAATTGACATTAAACGAACTATTTAGGATATTCCATATATTATGAATATTAGTTTAAGTGGATATTTTATGTAATATAGATGTAGAGAAATATTAGACCTTACATTTAACTTGTATTAAAAAAAATCTTGTACTACATGATTTATTTTTTTATAATGGTTCATAGACAAGTTTTTGTACTGCTAAGTATTTAAATGATTAATTGGATAGCTGGACATCAGGGATTTTTACTCTCCAGGATGTGTCCTAGATTAATGTTGCCCTGCTTTGTTGAGGCTGTCTCTTTCTCCCCAACAAATATCACAAAAGAAATACTTTCTATGGAAGCACACCTGTGGGTTAATTCTCTGGTTTAATTCCCCAGGCCCCCAAACTTCACCCACCTCTTCTGGTCTCTCCTGTCTCACCTCCTCCTCTCCTGGGAGTTACTGACAGGACTTAGGGGAGCCACCACCACCTCAGAGCTGCAACCCTTCACCCTTTTCTAAGGGTGCATTTAAATGGTTCTTGTCTCAGTATGGGGATAACTGAGTCCCCCTCGGACCTGTTGGGATGCAAGCATGCTAGTTCTTCCCATTACATTAGATAAGAACAAATCTGCCTGGATGAAGAGAATCTATGAAGCTTGGAGCATTCAAGTCACCTGTAAAATTGCTGTAATAAGAAAATACTCTCTTTAATCGCAGTTTCAGAGATTAGCACACGATCATCACATAAGTAACATGATCATCTAAGTGGCACTTTTGGATAGGATCCAATAGTCCTTGTGTATAGAAACGATTATTTTTTAACAGTTTATCCAATGTGATGGTTAGGTGTTATCCTTTCATCAGTAGATATGTAGACCTTGACTCAAAACTTATATTTCTTCTCAAATGATCATGGGTTTTATTTGAAATTTCAAATATCTTGTCTCAGATACAATCAAAGAGAAAATTCCCAGAGTTAAAGAAAAACACAGCTGTGAGCAAAGGGAAACAAACGCACACACACATGCATGCCTCCAGCACACACTTTATACACACAAATAGGAAGTAAAATAAGGGATGTGGTAGAGATAAAGTGATTTTGTCAAAACAAAATGAACCCATAGAAATACGGTGAGATAATTTTTCTTGCACAAGTCCATTCTTAAATACAACAGAACATTTTATAGTAAACTAAAAAGTCAAAATACCTTCTCTTGCATGCTACCAGAACTTGTAATTTTTGGTACCTCTGCCTATGCAATCTTAAAAACCATCCTCCAATTTAATACTTAAAAATAAATTCTGACAATCTTTTGCATTTAATTATTGAGAAAGTGAACTTTTAAAATTAATGTTACATATTCAAAATATATTCTGATAACTATGTTTATATTTACACATGAATTTACCATACAGGCTAGTCTGCAAACCAGAAAGGACTATGATTCACAAGTTCTTGTCAATCATGATTAAACAAAAATTAGAGGCAACATTGATCAAAATAATACAGAAAAAAAAAGGGTTTCTCTTTCATTATCCCTTTGGCCAAGGCTCTCTCTAAAATAAAAGATTTGGAGTGATTTCTACCACTTTTCTAGTCTTCTCTTATTAAAGAAATTATCTGAAAATATTTAACATCTTATGGCTTTTTAATGTATGTTTTACAACACCATCTCCATTACAGGACTATGTTTTATCCTTCTCCGAGAATGAGCAATTTGAGTATTTTAGTACTAAAATTAGTTTGATGTGCTGGATTGCAATGTGGTGACTAAAACAGAGCTTTTATGTGGAGATGCCTCAGCATTTCTTCTGCCACCAAAAGAAATGGTGTCCAGGATCCACAAAAATGACAACAGCATTTTCCTGTCTCAGCACTCGGATGCCCTGGATCAGGGAGCGTCCAACCCCAGGAGACTGGACAGACTTGGAGTGGGATGCCCTGGGAATGAGCTGCCCACTAGCTGTGGTGAACTCTACAACATTGGCAGAGTGTTAATCAAGACTTCAGAGATAGTATAGGTTTTAAACCACTGCAAAAGTTGATGCTAACACAGTATATGAGGGGACTGAGTTCTATTTCCTGATCATACACCTATGAAACTTCAGGTTCATGTGGGATTTGGAAACCTACAAATACAGCCAGGCATTATCAGGGATGTTTACAGCCCTAATTGCATGGACTCTGTTTCACAAGAAAATCCTTTGGTATTTGTTCGGACTTTACAAAGGCACAGGCCAAAGCCAGTAACTGTCGTTCAGTTATGTGTAATGGTATTTAAGGCCACCACCAGAGGGGGAGGAAGGCTAGTTTTTGCTGATTCCTGGAATTTTGAGTTAGAATTTTTGCCACTCCTCCTATTTAAATCAGGAAAAAGTCTTATAAGTTAGGTAATAGCTGAACCTATAAATTGCTCATGGAACAATGTCTTTTAGACAGAGGCTGAAGTAGACAAATAGGCTGAAAACAAAATGTTCTGAAAATGTAAAACAGAAATAGTATGTGATACATAATTAATGCTTTTTTAAAAAAACACAGCAGGTGGGAATTTAACATTCTGTCACTGAGAAAATATTCTCCTGTTCTCTGCTTCCCTCACCAATACTTAAGTGCACCAGCCACATGCATATAAACACACTGTTTCCACAGGGACAATGGCAGGAACTACTGAGATGAAGTTTGCAGCCAGCAAAAAGTCTGGTTATATCTTCCTATTATTTAACATAAATATAAAGTTAAAATTAAAATGACTTTTTTTTATTGTTTTCTAAACTACATCCACTGCCTCCTGCCTGCCAGTATCTCTGTACGTTGTGCACATTTGCAGAGAACTGGCAGGCACAGAGGTCACAGGGACCACCCCCCAGGCCCATCTCTGCCATCGACTAGCTATGGGAGGGCAGCTGTCAACCTCTTTCTCAGGATCGGCAGTGACCTGACAGTAGTATTGGCTCCTTACTCATTTGCTTGCTGTGAAGAGTAAATGATGAATGTCTTCATCTTCAACAATTCAGCAGTTATGATGGCCACCACCATTGCCAAAACCTTTTTATTTGCAAAGTATGTCATAGACTTCTAAACATACATTAATGAAGCTAGTGCCTTGAGCAGCCTGCAACAAACTGGTGGGTTTGGCACAGAGGGTCTATTTAGCTGACAAATGTCTGTAGCCAGGAAGGAGCAAAGATAAGGTCCACACCCAGAAATTTTGGCTTCATTAGCCTTGCTTTTAACTATCATATTAACTTTGTGTGATACAATGAAAAATAAAAAATATTACCTATTATTTTAATTGTCTCATTTAGTAGCTGCTCATAGACACTTATGTTTACCTCATTCCAAATATCATATACAAAATAAGCCTATTCCTCTTAATAAGTTTCCAGGAGGACTCCACATATAATCTCTTGCTAAGTAGTTGTAAAACTGTGTCATCTAAAATGTCAGACAAATTTCACAAGGTAGCACACCTACTACATGGCCGAATCCGTCTGAAAAGAGTTGGTCCTAATCCTTGGTCCTTGCCCTTCCCCCTGTACTACACTATCTCTCTGAGTCCTCATTATAAACCTGTAAAGAATTCTCCTTTTTTTCCCCAATGAGCTGACTAAAATTCAGAAATGTATTATTTTAATACCTTCTGCATACATCAGATATGGTCTGAAAAACACCTGTCATATGCAGAAAAATGGGCATGTTTTTTCTGACTGCGAGTTTAAAATTATGTTCTACCATTTACCTTTATTCAAACATTCATATCACAGGAGATTCTTCCTGAAAGTTAAGAAACTGATCATCATTGTGAAATCTTTAACCATTGTAAAATACATGTAAGATGAATTTTCCATCTTAACTGCACTACGTGTGTTCGGCCATGTGGTGTGAACTTCATTCACATAGCTAGGCAACCATTATCAGCATCCGCCTCCAGGACTGTTTCATTTCGCAGTACTGAAAGTCTGTACCCACTAAACAAGAACGCCAAGTCCCTTCACTCCCCCAGCCCCGCACGCCATTCACCATTTACTCTCCGTCCACATGAATTTAACAACTCTAGGTACCTCATCTAATGGAGTCATACAGTATTATCCTTTTGTGGCAGGACTGTTTTAATTAATATAATGTATTCAAGGCTCATTCATCTTTAAAAGTAATAAATAAAACCAAGATGCACATTTAAGCAGCTCCGCACAGAATGAAAACAGCGATGTTTCCAGGGAGACCTTGGTCTGTGCTCGCTGCTTTGGTTTTCTTCGAAACTGCTTTATAGTGGGATATTGAGTTACTTCTAAGAGCTGCAGGGAAATTTGGAACATTTCTTCCTCACTTTGTGGTAGTTAATGACACATTGGTAACTTGATGTGGCCATAACGGGAATATTAACAACACAGTAATTTAGAAACACTAACTGGTTACCTTATCCATTCACTTCAGCCTCTCCTTAAACATTCTGAGCCCATCACAATAATATGAAACCAAGGCATCTCTGCGATTGGGAATCACGAAGGTTAATTTCTTGCTAGAATTACAACCTTAATATCTTTATATTTTATGGACACTCCTCCATTTATTTTATTTTCCACATTTCTGAGGTGTAATTGACAAATAAAAATCTATAGATTTAACATTTAACCTCTTATATATACATGTGCTATATATATGTATGTATATGTATATACACATGTGTGTGTGTATATATATACTTGTACCCACAAATGTGACATAATGACCACAGATGACATAAATAACATATCCTTCATTTATTTCTATGATTTTCATTACAGAACACAGTTAATCTTGGGGACACCACCATTGGATGAGATGTTCAACCACACAGGCGTCACTGAGTTCCTTCTCCTGGGATTCTCTGAGGACCCGAGGATGCAAACCCTCCATGGCTGCCTGTTCCTCGTGGCTTACCTGGCAGCCCTGTTGGGAAATGGACTCATCATCACGCTCATTACATGGGATCCTAGGCTTCACACACCCATGTACTTCTTCCTGAAGAACCTGTCACTCATAGATCTCTGCTACATTTCTGATACTGTTCCTAAATTTGTTCTCAATTCTTTGATGAACCGAAACTCAATATCTTTCCTGGGATGTGTCTTCCAGGTGCTGTTTTTCATGTGTTCTGGTTGTGCTGAACTGGCCATCCTCACAGTGTTGTCCTATGACCGCTACATGGCCATCTGCCGTCCGCTGCACTATGAGACCATCATAAACATGGGGGCCTGTAGATGGATGACGGTAGCTTCATACATCAGTGGGGGAGTCTCTGGAGCCATGCACACGGCAGCAACATTTTCCACTACCTTCAGTTCAAATAAAATCCATCATTTCTTCTGTGATATCCCTCAGATTATCTTGATCTCAGACTCCAAAATGAACATAAATGAAGCGTCTGTGACTGCTTTCACTGCAAGTCTCTCACTAGCTTGTTTCCTATCTATTTTATATTCCTACATGCACATCTTCTCTGCCATCTCAAGGATCTCCTCCCTGGAGGGCAGGTCCAAAGCCCTCTCCACCTGCCTCCCTCACCTGGTTGTTGTGACTTTGTTTTTCTCCACTGGCACTTTGAACTACCTGCAGCCAACCTCTGAACTGAGGTCAAAGCTAGATATGATTTTGTCTATTTTTTACACAGTGGTGCCTCCATCATCAAATCCTATCATATACAGCTTTAGAAATAAGGACATAAAAGTATCTCTGGAGAAAGTCCTTGGAATTGTAGCATTTAAATCAAATTAAATGTATCTGGGTAGTTTAGACAGATGTTTGTCTTTATCTCTAAGACACAGATTATTTTCAAATGTTACCATTTATACAATGGGGATGTATCTCCATATTAATGTAGGGCCTTTTGGGAACAGTGAGAGAATTGTCACTGCAGAATGTCCCTCAGACTCATGTAATAGAAGAGAGTTATTGGTGGAACATGATTATTATTGTATGTGTTGGGCAGTGGCTAGCAGAATTTATTTAGCAATATTAAAAAATAGAAGTAAAAAAAATCTAGACTTCCTAATTGAGAAAACAGCAGAAGAGGATACTAAGATATCATGTTCATTTAGTAAAATTTTTTAAAAGTGGCATTGCACAAGTGGTATTCTTTATAAACCAAAAGGCAATGTAATTGGTACAGCCTGAGCATCACAAGCCATAATGAGTCTACTGTTTGTAAAATAATGGTGTTATGTATATTTCCTTGTTACTTTAGTTGATGTATGAAGTTACTGCTATATCCTCATATGGCAAGTGGGAGCACATCCATATGAAGCCCTGATCATTGGTGATCAGAATGTTAGACTGAGAAATACCTTTTAATCTTTATAAAATATAAATGAGTTTTTCCTACCCTGAAAATGACCTGAAAACTTCAAAACAGACCATCTACACCTGGTGGAAAAGAGTGTAAAGAGTCAAAGCTGTGATTGGTTGGGACATAAACCCTTCCCCCATCTCAGCCCACAAGCGGGAGGTGAGAGGAAAGGAGCAGGGTGGGAAACTGCTCAGGAATCTAGCACATCTGGCCCTGGAGATCTGTTCCCAGAATAAGAGTCCACAATTGCACTGGGCTTCCATGATTAACAGGGCTGGGCACCAGGGAGAGCTGGGGCCCTCTGGGAACTGTGACTCCTGCTGCTTGTGGAGGACAGACAGATATGCTCTGTTGTTCCTGTTGAGACCCAACAGAGAAGCAGCAGTTCCTAAGGCTTACCAGCAGTGGGAAGTGTGCCAGAAGTGTGGAGTTGGTGGGAGCTCTCTCTGAAGGAGAAATGGCAGGTGGAACATGTTACCCAAGACCTCCCGAGACAAAATGGTTGGGTGCTTGTGGGAACCAGCTCCCAGTATTGCATCTCCCTAAATGAAAGCTCAACCCCATGGCAGCACCTCCTGGGCACCCTCCTTGCCAGTCCCACTCAGCCTGGCAGTGGTCTGGCTTTGCTGCCTGGCATGTGGAGGGCCAACCACACTTTCCTGGATTCCCAGCCCACTTGAGGAAGGCAGCGCCAACATTCCCATCTCCCTAGGTGGCAGATCAGCTCCATGGCACCACTCCCCAGCACACCTGACCATCCCAGCACTCTCAACCCAGCTGAAGTCCATCACTGCTGACTGGCGGGCTGAGGACGGCCCAGTGAACAATGAGTCTCAGCAGCAGCAGTTCACACAAGACAAAAGGCTCACAGAGGAGAGCTGTGGGCAGCAGCCACAGCCAACAGACAGGCAGGAAGGAAGGCCCCCCCCACAGCCCACCAACAGCAAATGCACCTCAGCCCCAGAGGAGAAACAGGAAATGGTAGGTCAAGAACCTTAAGCTTCTGGGCACCACAGGAACCCCACTTCATGAAGCCATTACTTTCAAGACAAGGAGGCATAGATGTTGTGTCAATACAAAGGAAGTAACACAAAAACCCAAACAAAATCAGAAGGCAGAGGAATGTGTTTCAAACAGAAGAACAAGAGAAGGCACCAGAAATAGGGGTACATAATATGAAGATCACGAGTCTTCTTGATTTCAAAGCAACAGTCATAAAGATACTTACTAAATCAGGTGAAAGAATTGATGATCTCAGTGAGAAGTTCAACAAAAAGAAAGTATGAAAAAGATCCATTCAGATCTGACGACTACAAAAATATTGGTGTGAAAATGAACGTATAGTAAAGTTAGTAGGTTTTTAATTACTAAGGAAGTATGAAATTAAAAATACAAATGTAGTAAAATCAACTCTGCACAAAAATAGTCAAGGCATACACAATAGATGTAGATTATGATATCATATATAAAGTGTGGAGGAGGAAGAAAAATAAAAAAAGCTGGAGTAGGGAGGATTTAAGATGGCCATGTGAGAGGTGAGACAAAGAACTCCTCCCCAAACCACGGATAGTGTGAAAATATAGTTAATACAACTAACCCTAAAACAGAAACAGGAAAGAAGGCTGCACCAGACTGCATACAGACCTCAAGAACAGAGCACACCTCACAAAACAGGGTAACGTACAAAAGCCTTGATCGGCAGGACCCGAGCCCTTCCCCCACCTCAGCTCACCCGCGGGTAGAAGAGAAACAGAACACGGAGGGGGTGGAAACCTGGGACTGCTGAAAACCTAGCCCTGGACATCTGCTTTGCAAGCAGAAATCTACATTGTGTGGTGCTCTGGAGGATGGGGAGCTGCAATAGGCAGAGTACTTGAGAGACAGATTCCAGCCGTTTGTGGAGGATAGGATCCACACCCAGTTTCTCTGTGACAGGGAAAGGCAGGAGGTCTGACAGGCTTCCTAGCAGCGAGAGGTCTAGTGAAGGGGTGGGGTTTGCATGGAGCTTCCTGTGTGGGAGAAGGAATAGGGGGACAAGGTTGTCTGCGCACACTCTGCACAGCAGATTGGGAAGTTTGGGGAGCTTCAGGCACTCCACCACCCTGGCTGGCTACTCAGCTCCAAGGCCCCCCATGGTGACACACATACTGCTGAGCCTAACCCCTGGCCTGCTTGCACTGGCTTGCAAAATGGCAGTCACTGCTTTGACATCAGGCCAGCCAGAGGGAGGCCCCCACTACAACAGCTAGAGATGCCAAGCACAGAGGCTTAAACTTGTGTGCTCAGCCCACTGGCTCTGATACTGGAGACAGGCAGGGCAGATGAAAATCAGGAAACAGATATTTCCCCCTCCCAGGCACCATCTCCGTACCCCTACAACCCCAAACCTCACTCTAGGGGGCTGAGCAGCTCCAGATATTGGAGCTTCTGGACAATAGAGTGCACCACACAGAAATATGAAATGCCAAAAGAACATGGTTCAGACCAAAATCTCACAAAACCCAGAAAAAGGACCAATTGAAATGGAACTCACCAATCTTCCTGAAAGAGAGTTCAAAACAAAAATCATAAACATGCTTATGGAGGTACAGAAAAATATTCAAGAACTCAGGAATGAATTTAAGATGGAGATTCAATCACTAAGAAATTCAATATTTGAAATGAAACATACAATGGAGGGATTTAAAAGAAGATTAGATGTAGTAGAAGAGATGGTAAGTTGAATAGAAATTAGAGAAGAGGCATACAAAGAAGCTGAGGCACAGAGAGAAAAAGGAATCTCTAAGAATGAAAGAATATTGAGAGAACTGTGTGACCAATGCAAACAAAACAATATTCGTATTATAGGGGTCCCAGAAGAAGAAGAGAGAGAAAATGGGAGAGAAAGTGTCATTGAGGAGGTAATTGCTGAAAACTTCCCCAATCTGGGGAAGGAGATAGCCTCTCAAGCCGTCAAGATGCACAGATCTCCCAACACAAGGGACTCAAGGAAGACAATATCAATCCATATAATAATTAAAATGGCAAAGATCAAGGATAAAGACAGACTTTTAAAAACAGCTAGTGAGAGAAAAACGATTACATACAAAGGAAAACCCATCAGGCTATCATCAGATTTCTCAACAGAAACCTTATAGGCCAGAAGGGAGTGGCATAATATATTTAATGCAATGAAGAAGAAAGGCTTCGAGCCAAGAAAACTCAACTCGGCAAGATTACCATTTAAATTTGAAGGAGGGATTAAACAAATTTCAGGTAAGCAAAAGCTGAGAGAATTTACCTCTCACAAACCACCTCTACAGTGCATTTTGGAGGGACTCCTATAGATGGAAGTATTCCTAAGACTACATAGATATCACCCAAGGGATAGACAAAGAGTACAGAATATGATTCTTAACATAAAAGAATGGAGGAGGAAGAAAAGGAAGAGAAAAAAAAAGAATCTTTAGGTTGTGTTTGTAATAGCATACAAAGTGAATTAAATTAGACTGTTAGATAGTAAGGGAATTACCCTTGAACCTTTGGTAGCCACAAATCTAAAGCCTGCAATGGCAATAAGTACATAACTATTGATAATCACCATAAATGTAAATGGTCTGAATGCACCAATCAAAAGACCTAGAATCACTGAATAGATAAAAAACAAGAGTCATGTATATGCTACCTACAGGAGAATCACTTCAAACCCAAAGGCATACACAGACTGAAAGTAAAGGGAAGGAAAAAGATATTTCATGAAACTAATATGGAGAAAAAAGCAGGAGTTGAGGTACTTGTATCAGACAAAATAGACTTCAAAACAAAGAAAGTCACAAGAGAAGAAGAAGGACATTACATAATGATAAAGGGGTCAGTCCAACAAGAGGATATAACTATCATAAATATCTATGAACCCAACACAGGATAACCTACATATGTGAAACAAATACTAACAGAATTAAAGGGGGAAATAGAATGCAATGCATTCATTTTAGCAGACCTCAACACACCACTCACTCCAAAGGACAGATCAACTGGACAGAAAATAAATAAAGAGAGAGAGGCACTGAACAATGTATTAGAACAGATAGACCTAACAGACATCTACAGAACATTCCATCCAAAAGCAACAGGATACACATTCTTCTCAAGTCCACATGGAACATTTTCAAGAATAGATCATATACTAGGACACAAAAAACCTCAGTAAATTCTAAAATACTGAAATTGTACCAACCAGCTTCTCAGATCACAAAGGTATGAAACTAGAAATAAATTACTCAAAGAAAATGAAAAACCCAGAAACACATGGAGGCTTCACAACATGCTCCTAAATAACCAATGGATCAATAACCAAAAAAAAAAAACCCCAAAAAACAGAGATCAAGCAATATATGGAGATAAATGACAACAATAATTCAACACCGTAAAACCTGTGGGATGCAGAGAAGGTCGTGCTAAGAGGGAAACATATTGCAATACAGGCCTACCTCAGGAAAGAAGAACAATCCCAAATGAACAGTCTAAACTTACAATTAAACTAGAAAAGAAAGAACAAATGAGGCCCAAAGTCAGTAGAAGGAGGAACATAATAAAGATCAGAGCATAAATAAATAAAACTGAGAAGAATAAAATGAAAGAATCAATGAAAGCAGGAGCTGGTTTTTCCAGAAAATAAACAAAATAGATAAACCCCTAGCCAGACTTATCAAGAAAAAAGAGTCTACACACATAAACAGAATCAGAAACGAGAAAGGAAAAAATCACTACAGACACCACAGAAATACAAAGAATTATGAGAGTATACTATGAAAAATTATATGCTAACAAACTGGATAACCTAGAAGAAATAGACAACATTCTAGAAAAATGCAACCTACCAAGGCTGACCCAGGAACAAACAGAAAATGAACAGACCAATTACCAGCAAAGAAATTGAATTGGTAATCAAAAAACTACCTAAGAACAAAACACTTGGACCAGATGGTTTCACTGCTGAATTTTATCAAACATTTAGTGAAGACATAATACCATCCTCCTTAAAGTTTTCCAAAAAATAGAAGAGGAGGGAATACTCCCAAACTCATTCAACGAGGCCAACATCACTCTAATATCAAAACCAGGCAAAGAGAAAGATGGCGGCGTGAGAGGTGAGACAGAGGCTTCCTCTTAAAACCGCATATAATAGGAAAATATAACTAATACAACTACTCTTGAAAGAGCAACAGGAAAGAGGACTGCAACAAACTGCAGACAGCTGGAGACAAGAGCAGACCTCACCGAAAAGGGTAATATACTAAAGTTGTGGTCCTGCAGCATCCAAGCCCTTCCCCCACCCCAGTTCACCAGCAGGAGGAAGAGAAACGGAGCAGGGAGGGAGTGGAGATCTGGAACAGCTGAATACCTAATTCTGGAGATCTGCTCTGGGAGCACAAACCTACATTTCATGGTGCTTGCATGATACTCTCGTAATTAGGGGGTTGGAAAGCTAAGACAGGCAGAATTCCTGGAGACACTAAGATTCCAGCTGCTTGTGGAAAGCATGGATCCATATCCAGCTGCTCTGGGACAAAAGAAAGGCAAGCAGTCTGAGAGACTCCCTAACAAGGAAGCCCTTAGCAAGAGGACTGCTAAAGGGGCAAGGATTGCACAGAGCTTACTGTTCAGGAGAAAGGACAGGTACACAAAATTGTCCAGGTGCATTCTGCCCAGCAGATTGGGAGCTTTCAACAATCTTCAGGTGTTCCAGCTCCCTGGCTGCCTACACAGCTCCAAGAGCCCCTTCTGTGACAGGCAAACTACTGCAACTTTCTCCTGGCCAGCCTCACCGGGCTGGCAAACTGGGAAACCGTACCCTGGCGTTAGGCCAGCCAGAGGGAAGATCTGTCTACACCAACTAAAAACGCAAATCACAGAGGCTTATACCTGTGTGCTTGGCCAACAGGTTCAGGCAGTGGAGACAGGCATAGCAGGCGGGAAAGTAGGAAACAGCGTTTTCCTCCACCGAGGCACCAACTCCCCTACAATCCTCGACATTGTTTCAGAGGCTGAGCAGCTAGCTCCAGAGAGTAGAGCTTCTGGGCACTAGAGGGTGCCATACACAAATATGAAATGCCAAAGGAACCTAGTCCAGAGTAAAATTATTAATACAACCCCTGAGAAAGATTTAAATGATATTGACCTCATGACTCTCCCTGAAAGGGAGTTCAAAATAAAAATCATTAACATGCTCATGGAGGTACGGAAAGATAGTCAAGAACTCAGGAATGAATTACGGTCAGAGATCCAATCATTGAAGAACACAATGGATGGTATTAAAAGCAGATTGGATACAGTGGAGGAGACGATAAATGAAATAGAAACTAGAGAAGAGGAATACAAAGAAGCTGAGGCACAGAGAGAAAAAAGGATCTCTAAGAATGAAAGAATATTGAGAGAACTGTGTGATCAATCCAAGCAGAACAATATTCACATTATAGGGGTACCAGAAGAAGGAGGAGAGAGAGAAAAAAGGATAGAAAGTGTTTTTGAGGAGGTGATTGTTGAAAACTTCCCCAATCTGGGGAAGGAAATAGTCTCTCAGGCCATGGAGGTGCACAGACCTCCCAATACAAGGGATCCAAGGAAGACAACATCAGAACATATAGTAATTAAAACGGCAAAGATCAAGGATAAGGACAGACTATTAAAAGCAGCCAGAGAGACAAATAAGATCACATACAAAGGAAAGCCCGTCAGGCTATCATCAGACTTCTCAGCAGAGACCTTACAGGCCAGAAGGGAGTGGCATGATGTATTTAATGCAATGAAGCAGAAGGGCCTTGAATAAAGATAACTTTATCTGGCAAGATTATCATTTAAATTTGAAGGAGGGATTAAACAATTCCCAGATAAGCAAAAGCTAAGAGAATTTACCTCCCACAAACTGCCTCTACAGTGTATTTTGGATATAAAAAATGGAGGACGAAGAAAAAGGAGGAGGAAAACAAACAAAAAAAGAACCTTTAGATTGTGTTTGTAATAACATATTAAGTGAGTTAAGTTAGACTCTTAGATAGTAATGAAGTTAACCTTGAACATTTGGTAACCACTAATCTGAAGCCTGCAATGCCAATAAGTACATACCTATCCATAATCACCCTAAATGTAAGTGGACTGAATGCACCAGTCAGAAGACATAGAGTCACTGAATGGATTAAAAAAACAAGACCCATCTATATGCTGCCTTCAAGAGACTCACTTCAAACTCAAAGACATACATAGACTAAAAGTGGAGGGATGGAGAAAGACATTTCATGCAACTAATAGGGAGAAAAAAGTAGGAGTTGTAGTACTTATATCAGACAAAATAGAATGCAGTGCATTCATTCTAGGAGACTTCAACACACCACTCACTCTGAAGGACAGATCAACCAGACAGAAAATAAGTAAGGAGACAGAGGCACTGAACAACACATTAGAACAGATGGACCTAACAGACATCTACAGAACATCTACACCCGAAAGCAGCAGTGTACACATTCTTCTCAAGACATGGAACATTTTCAAGAATAGATCATATACTAGGCCACAAAAAGAGGCTCGGTAAATTCAAAAAGATTGAAATTGTACCAACCAGCTTCTCAGACCACAAAGGAATGAAACTAGAAATGAATTATGCAAAGGAAATGAAAAATCCCACAAACACATGGAGGCTTAATAACATGCTCCTAAATAATCAGTGGATCAATGACCAAATAAAAACAGATATCAACCAATATATGGAGAAAAATGACAACAATGATTCAACACTGCAAAATCTGTGGGACACAGTGAAGGGCGTGCTAAGAGGAAAGTATATTGCAATACAGGCCTACCTCAAGAAAGAAGAACATTCCCAAATGAGCAGTCTAAACTCACAATTAACAAAACTAGGAAAAGAAGAACAAATGAGACCCAAAGTCAGTAGAAAGAGGGACATAATAAACATTAGAGCAGAAATAAATAAAATCTAGAAGAATAAAACAATAGAAAGGATCAACGAAAGCAAGAGGTAGTTCTTTGAGAAAATAAACAAAATGGATAAACCCCTAGACAGACTTATCAAGAAAAAAGAGGCTCTACTCACATAAACAGAATCAGAAATGAGAAAGGGAAAATCACTATGGACAGCACAGAAATACAAAGAACTATTAGAGAATACTATGAAAAATGATATGCTAACAAACTGGATAACCTAGAAGAAATGGACAACTTTCTAGAAAAATACGACCTTCCCAGGCTGACCCAGAAAGAAACAGAAAATCTCAACAGACCAATTACTAGCAACGAAATTTAACTGGTAATCAAAAACCTACCTAAGAACAAAATGCCTGGACCAGATGGCTTCACTGCTGAATTTTATCAAACATTTAGTGAAGACCTAATACCCATCTTCCTTAAAGTTTTCCAAGGAGTAGAAGAAGAGGAAATACATCCAAACTCATTCTATGAGGCCAGCATTACTCTAATACCAAAACCGGGCAAAGACACCACAAAAAAAGAAAACTACAGACCAATATCCCTGATGAAAATAGATGCAAAAATACTCAACAAGATAGTAGCAACCCGAATTAAAAAACACATCAATAGGATCATCCATCATGATCATGTAGGATTTATTCCAGGGATGCAAGGACGGTTCAACATTCGAAAATCCATCAACATCACCCACCACATCCACAAAAAGAAGGACGCAAACCACATGATCATCTCCATAGATGCTGAAAAAGCATTTGACAAAATTCAACGTTCATTCATGATAAAAACTCTCAACTAAATGGGTAAAGAGGGCAAGTACCTCAACATAATAGAGGCTATATATGACAAACCCACAGCCAACATTATACTTAACAGTGAGAAGCTGAAAGCTTTTCCTTTAAGATCAGAAACAAGACAAGGATGCCCACTCTCCTCACTTCTATTAAATCTAGTACTGGAGGTCCTAGCCATGGCAATCAGACAATACAAAGAAATAAAAGGCATCCAGATTAGCTGGGAAGAAGTTAAAGTGTACCTGTTTGCAGATGACATGATATTGTACATAAAAAACCCTAAAGAATCTACTCCAAAACTACTAGATCTAATATCTGAATTCAGCAAAGTTGTGGGATACAAAATTAATGCACAGAAATCTATGGCATTCCTATACACTAACAATGACCTAGCAGAGAGAGAAATTAGAAAAACAATTCCATTCAAAGTTGCATCAAAAAGAATAAAATACCTAGGAGTAAACCTAACCAAGGAAGAGAAAGACCTATACTCTGAAAACTACAAGACACTCATGAGAGAAATTAAAGAAGATACCAATAAATGGAAATACATCCAATGCTCATGGATAGGAAGAATTAATATTGTCAAAATGGCTATCCTGCATAAAGCAATCTACAGATTCAATGCAATTCCTTTCAAAATACCCACAGCATTTTGCAACGAACTAGAGAAAATCGTTCTAAAAGTCATATGGAACCACAACAGACCCAGAATAGCCTAAGCATTCCTGAGAAGGAAGAATAAAGCTGGGGGGATTATGCTCCTCAACTTCAAGCTTTAGTACAAAGCCATAGTACTCAACACAATTTGGTACTGGCACAAGAACAGACCCATAGACCAATGGAACAGACTAGAGAGCCCTGATATAAACTCAACCATATATGGTCAATTAATATATGATAAAGGAGCCATGGACATACAATGGGGAAATGACAGCCTCTTCAACAGCTGGTGTTGGCAAAACTGGACAGTTACATGCAAGAAGATGAAACTGGATTATTGTTTAACCCCATACACAAAAGTAAACTTGTAATGGATCAAGGACCTGAATGTAAGTCATGAAACCAGAAAACTCTTAGAAGAAAACATAGGCAAAAATCTCCTGAATATAAGCATGAGCGACTTCTTCCTGAATGCATCTCCTCGAGCAAGGGAAACAAAAGCAAACATGAACTCATGGGACTACATCAAACTAAAAAGTTTCTGTACGGCAAAGAACACCATCAACAGGATGAAAAGGCATCCTACAGTATGGGAGAATGTTTTTAAATGACATATCCGACAAGTGGTTAACATCCAAAATATATAAAGAACTTACACGCCTCTACACCCAAAAAGCAAATAACCCGATTAAAAAATGGGCAGAGGATATGAAGAGACAGTTCTCTAAAGAAGAAATTCAGATGGCCAAGTGACACGTGAAAAGATGCTCCACATCACTAATCATCAGGGAAATGCAAATTAAAACCACAATGAGATATCACTTCACACCAGTAAGCATGGCCAGCATCGAAAAGACCAAGAACAACAAACGCTGGTGAGGATGAGGAGAAAGGGGAATCCTCCTACACTGCTCGTGGGAATGTAAGCTAGTTCAACCATTGTGGAAAGCAATATGGAGGTTCCTCAAAAAACTAAAAATACAAATACCATTTGACCCAGGAATCCCACTCCTTGGAATTTACCCAAAGAATACAACTTCTCAGATTCAAAAGGACATATGCACCCCTATGTTTATTGCAGCACTTTTTACAATAGCCAAGATATGGAAGCAACCTAAGTGTCCATCCGTAGATGAATGGATAAAGAAGTTATGGTACATATACACAATGGACTATTATTCAGCCATAAGAAGAAAACAAATCCTGCCATTTGCAACAACATGGATGGAGCTAGAGGGTATTATGCTCAGTAAAATAAGCCAGGCAGAGAAATACAAGTATCAAATGATTTCACTCTTCTGTGGAGTATAAGAACAAAGCAAAAACTGAAGGAACAAAACAGCAGCAGACTCACAGTAACCAAGAATGCACTAACAGTTAGGTACCAAAGGCAAAAGGACTGGAAAAGATGGGTGGGAAGGGAGGGATAAGGGGGGAAAGGTGTATTACAATTAGCACACATAATCTAGCAGTGGGGGATACAGGGAAGGCAGTATAACATGGAGAAGACAAGTAGTGATTCTGTGGCATCTTACTATGCTAATGGACAGTGACTGCAATGGGGTATGTGGTGGGAACTTGATAATAGGGAGAGTCTAGTTAAGTATAATATTCCTCATGTAATTGTACATTAATAATAGCAAAATAAGAAATATATAAAAGAAAAAAAGCTGGAGTAGCAATTCTTGTATCAGACAAAATAGACTTCAAAACAAATCATATTACAAGATTTTAACATTTCACTTACATTAATGGGAAGATCAGCTATACAGAAAATAAATAAGGAAGCAGAAGGATTGAACAACAAATTACAGCAGATGGACTTAATAGTTATTTACAGAATGATCCACCCAAAAGAAGCAGTATACATTTTTTTCTCAAGTGTATATGGATCATTCTCCAGAAGAGATCACATTTTGGGACACAAAAAGAGCCTCAATAAATTCAAAAAATTGAAATCATATCAATGTGACATACCACATTAACAGAAGGAAAGATAAAACCATATGATGATCTCAATAGATGTTGAGAAATTATTTGAGAAAATTCAACACCATTCATGATAAAAACTCAACAAAATAGGTATACAGGGAGCATATTTCAACACAATAAAGGCCATATATACTCAGTGGCAAAAAACTGAAATTCTTTCCTCTCAGATCAGAAACAAGACATTGATGCCCACTCTCACCGTTTTTGTTCAGCCTAGTATTTGAAGTTCTGTCCATGGCAATCAGACAAGATAAAGAGATATACAAATGTCCAAATTGGTAAGGAAGAATTTTAGTTAGTGCAAATTGTGCAATAGTGAAAAATCTGTCACTGTTTGTAGATGACATGTTACTATATAGAGAAAACCCTAAAAACTCTACCAAAAAAACTATTAGAACTAATAACTGGATTCACCAAAATTACAGGATATAAAACCCATACACAAAAATCTGTTGCATTTCTATATACTAGCAATAAACTAGGAGAAACAGAAACTGGTAGAACAACTCTATTGACAATTGCATCAGAAAGAATAAAATACCTAGGAATAAACCTAATCAAGGAGGTGAAAGAGTTGTACTCTGAAAGTACAAGACACTGTTGAAAGAAATACAGAAATAAATGGAAATCTATCCCATGCTTATGTACAAGAAGAATCAATATTGTCAAATTGGCCATCCTTCCCAAAGCAATTTTTAGATTCAGTGCAAATCCTAACAAAATACCACTGGCATTTTTCAATGAACTAGAGAAAATAATCCTAAAATTCATATGGAACCACAAAAGACCCCAAATAGCCAAACTTGAGGAATCCTGAGGAAGAACAAAGCTGTGGGTATTATGCTCCCTGACTTCAAGATATGGTACAAAGCTACAGTAATCAAAACAGTTTGATAATGGCACAAGAACAACCCCAGAGATCAATGGAAAAGAATAGAGAGCCCAGAAATAAAGCCATACATATATGGTCAATTAATTTATGTTAAAGGAGCCATGAATATACAATGGGGAAAGACAGTCTCTTCAACAAATTGTTTGTGACTTCTGGATAGTTACATGCAGGAGAATGGAACTGGATTACTCCCTAACACCATACACAAAAGTACACCCAAAATGGATTAAAGATCTAACTATAAGACATGAAGCCATAAAACTCTTAGAAGAAAACATAGGCAAAAATTTCCTGAATGTTTTTCTGGACACATTTCCCCTGGCAAGGGAAACAAAAGTAAAAATAACCAAGTGGGACTACATCAAACTGAAAATCTGTACAGCAAAGCACACTATCAACAAAACAGAAAGGCAACATATTGTATGGGAGAATATATCCATAAATGATTTTTCCAATAAGGAGTTAACATACAAAATATATAAAGAACTCATATTACTCAACACCAAATAAACAAATAACCCAGTTAAAAAGTGGGCGGTTAGACCTGAATAAACATTTTTCTGAAGAAGACATACAGATGGCCAACAGGCACATGAAAAGATGCCCCTCATCACTAATCATCAGGGAAATGCAAATCAAAGCAGAATGAGATACCAGCTCACACCAGTCACAATGGCCACTATCCAAAAGAACAAATAACAAGTGTTGACAAGGAAGTGAGTAAAGGGAGCCCTCCTACACTTGGTTGGAATGTAAACTGGTGTAGCCATATGGAAAGCAGCATGGTGGTTCTTCAAAAAAAAAAAAAACTGAAACATCATTTGACCCAGTAATTCCATTTCTAGTAATACATCTGAGGAAAACAAAATCTCTTATTTGAAAAGAGCTATGCACCATTTTTTAATTGTCACCTTATTTCAATAGCCAAGATATGGAAGCAACCATAGTGTCCATTAATAGATGAATGGTTCTAGAAGGTGTGCATATACACAATGGAATATTATTCGGCCATAAAAAGAAAGAAATCTGGTGATTTGCAACAGCATGGATGGACCTGAGTTTGTTATGCTAAGTGAAGTAAGCCAGGCAGATAAAGACAAATATATGATTTCACTTGTTGAATCTCAGAACAAAATTAAACAAAATGAACAAAGCAACAGTAGGCTCACGGACCCTGAGAAGTGACTGGTGGTTACTATGGGGAGGGGCTGGTGTCGGGGGGTAGGATGAGTGTTGGGGATGAAGAGGCACAAAATCTTAATCATAATATAAATTGGTCATGGGATTGGAATTATAGCATGGAGAATATAGTTGTGCAAAGTCTTTCTGTGTTGACAGTTACTGTACTAATTGGGGTAAGGATTTAATAATGTGTATAACTATTTGATCACTGTGTTGTATGCCTGAAACCAGTTTAATATTGTGTATCAACTTCAAATAAAAAAAGAAGAGTAAATCACTCTTTCTGACCATTTTGTGACCTTCTGAATTGATTGTAATCACTGCTACATAAACTGTTTAAATCATTAAGATTCCTTAAATCTTAACGTCAACTTCAAGTTGTATAATTAAAAGTAAGAGGTGTATTTGGCATATTCATTTAAAACACACAATGCAAATCTATTGTAATGAAATATGTCTTGACCACTGCATTGCAAGATTGTGGGACATATTTTTTAATTCAACAAAACAGCATAATTCATGACCTGAATCACATTCCATCTCCCTTATTGGAATTTAAACCTAAATCTCTGCCCCTTCCAAATATTGATCTAATCGACAAACCAGTCCATGAGTCAGCAGATACATAACAAATGTCATCTTTATTACTATAATAGAGTGAATAAGGCAACAAGTTCCTTGCTTTTCCCTGCTCCCTCCCCTTCACTGGCTTGAATCTGGCCTCACCTTAGTGGCTTGTGGTATCAGTGATGTTCTGGGAATTCTGAGGCTGGAGCACAGAAGCCTTGCAGCCGCCTCCTGGATCTCCTGCACAGTCTCTATAGGACCCCTGCTCTGCCATGTGGGAGGATTGGGAGAGGCCACGTGTATGTGCTCCAGATGACAGTCCTGTCATGCCCAGCAAGACATCTTGGACCCTCTATACCAGATGTTTGCAGCTGAATATGACCTGGGACCACCAGTGATGCTTCATGGAGCGGTTCAGAACTGCCTGAGTTCCTGACTCATGAACCTGTGGGAGGCACAGTAAGTTCTTGGCCTCAGAATAAATGATCCCACTGGACTCTTTGCCTAGTGACCTGGGCCCAGCATGTATGTGACACATTTCTGTTTGATGAAGCACAATATATCATTATATACCTTCAGCTTACTGGTTGACAGATCAGTTAACTTTCCTTCCTGAATCTACCATTTGAAATGATGAGGCCAGCTTATCCACACACCTCTGGAAAGCGAGTATGGGCTGGGGCAAGGAATGGCCAGCCCAGGGTGGGTGTGGGCACAGCCCTCCACTTTTCCAGACCATTTCTGTGACTATGTCTTCCCCAGCCATGGCCTTTGTACACGTCTGCTCACCTCAGCCCCTGTGCTGGGCCATGGGGGAGAGGGCTTTTGAGAACTTGTTCCCAGTTCCCTGTGCCCAGCACCACCAACTCTTCCCCTGGTCCATGCCCTGCACCCTGGTTCTGGCCACTTCTGTACACAAGACCCAGTGAATCCCCAGTCCCAGGGCTCATGTGTCGCCAATGGGCCAGGGGGTCATGGGTAACTATGTGTGATTGCAGGGACCCCTAGGTGTGGTCAGTGTGAGAGCAGTAATGCGTGTGAGCCTGCAGGTCACTCAGGATCAGAGCACTGACCGGGAGGTGGAAGAGAGGTCATCAGGAATCAGCCTGGAATGCAAGTGGCCCCACACACTGCCTTTTCTGCAGAGAAGGAATGGTATACCTCTGGTCATGTTATACCGCTGGCCTCCCCTCTCTGAACAGGGGATCAGGCACGCTGAGAAAGGGAGTGCACCTTTATGGAGGGAGCCCCAAAAAGCAGGTTAGCTGGAGAGGGCATCAGGCTAGTAAGGAGAACAAGACCCCATGAGCAAGATCTCTCAATGTCCCTGAATGAGACCAGGAGTAAGAGATGCATTTCACATAGGAACTAAGCACACACTCACACTCTGCCTATACCAGAAAAAAGATTTCATCACATAATTTGTGTTACCTCCCTTTTGAACTATTGTAGTTTATATTCCAATGGGTAACTTTTTTTTAACTCATTGTAATGTATCAAATTGTCTTCATAACCTAAGATGTAGAACAAATTATACTCATTAGTGTATTTCCAACACAGGTTTCTATATAGTTCATGTCGTGCACAATTAATCTGGAGTAGAGATCAGCCTTGGATCACACATGGAATCTTAGGTATCAAGGACTTCTGTGATTATGAACCTATGTGGACCAAGCCCAGAGTTTGTCTCCATTTGATCATCATTAGGGAAAAGCTGAGAGAACCTCAAAGTTCTGACTTATTCCAGGAAAGTATAATAAACCTGGGCATGAGCCCTAAAGGACAGGCTCTGGGAAAATGGTGTTTGAAAGAAAGCTGCACCTCACTGCCATCACCCACCAAGGACAGAGCTGGTGCCTTGCAATAGGGACAGTTTCTCCAGTGGAGACACAAATTTTCATTGAAGGGGACTGTGTGGTCCCTTAGGCACTCCATCCCTGAAACCCCACTCCAGGTCCCTATTCCAGGGCGTTCCCTCTGGGGTCACTGATAGACACAATTCCAGGCTGTTCCAGAAATTGTCAGTGGCTGATTCTCCAGTTTAGACTGTAAGAAAACATGAGTGGCACATCCTGCCCTCCTTCCCCACACGTGGACTCCATCAGAAGACCACAATGTCAGGAGCATGGAGGTGAGAGGCACATGCCTCCACATTGAAGGGCTGGTTGGGTTAGGGGCAGCAAAGCGTGTGGGTGCTGAGACTGGTCCCTGAAGGAAGTCATGAGGGTCCTACTGTGAATACTCCCTGAAATGGACTAGCTAGACCCCAGGTGCTCCTGGCCGGGTGTCAGTCTCCACCTTTGACATCTATACCATAGCACAGTTATTGTTCAGTTTAGGTTTTAGGAATCCACTCATATAGATGCTCCAGGAAGCAGAGGATGACAGTGATGAGAGAGATGGTACTGGTCCTTCTGGCATGTCACCCCTCCCTGGAGTAAGGTCTCATTCTAAGAGAGAGGCATTGCCCTCTGGGACCATACAAAACTGGACAGCATGCCAAGATTGCTCCAGAAGGAACAGGAGTTGTATTGGGTTGAGGTTATCCTAGGAAGAACCAAGAGGGAAGGAAGGAAGAGGAAGTGGAAAGAGAGTGTGATCTCCGGAGGTTCCTCTTCCAGATGCTGTTTGTCTCATTTCCATGATACTTCTACATGTAGGTCTTAATGGGGCCCCAATACTGGGGACGGGACTCAGGGTGGAAGGTTGCAGTTTCTATTCCTGGAAATGAAACCAGTTCTCAAGAAAGGGCTTCTCTACTATTTCCTAGTTTTTTAAAGCCTACTTTGTACATTTGCAGTTCCTCAATACAGTGACTAATAATGTTAAAACCTCTTGCATAAGACTCTAGAGAGCTCAAGTCTAAGAGGATTATTCAGAGATCAAGATAACTGTTTTCCAATACCTTTTTTTATAAATTATTTTCCCCACTCATCCTATCAATATGCTCTTCATCAAAATAAGGGAAAATCCAAGAGTATGGGTACATAGCTAAGTGAATAATTTAGGAGGAGGAATTTGAGAGAAGATGAAGGATATGCTCTAGGATGTCATATTTCTAGGTATTGCTTGGGAATGGAGAGAAGGGAACCAAGTCATGGTTTATATTTTTGGGATTTTGTCAACACTGTACAGGCTGAGGCCCGTGAACAGGGCACAGTGAGGGGCAGGAGAGAGGGAAGTAGAATCAGGAAGTAGACTGGCAGCAAAGACGTACTGAATCAGGCAAGTTGAAGAATAGTGGTTTTTGCTCCCACCCTAATTTTAAAATCAGGTTTCTGAAAGAGAACCTAGCAAACATCAATCTACCTGAAGGCTTAGGTATTGTTACTTGTACTGTTAGTAAAATTGCAGCTTTCCCCTCTTCTTCCCCCACCACTGACACATCAAGTGGACACTGTATGGTGTACATGGGGGAGGATGTGCCCTGAGTACCCGATTATTCTGAAAGCTTTACCCGGGGAGGAGAGCTGAGGTATGGAGGAAGGCACTGTTGTTCCACAATCTCCCAGCTGCTCCCTGCTCCCCCACTACTCACAAGAAATGTTTTTTAGGGCAGGACAGAGTCAGTGTGGGAGAGTGCAGACGACCGTGGGTGGGTCATAGAAATCTCATGTAACAGACATGTGAAATGTTAAAAGGGAAGGAGCTCTTGACCTTCCATTATGGACACATTGCATGTGAAGATGTTTGCTGCTCAGGTTTTGGGATGCATTCCCTGTGCAGAATTTAGACTCAGAATACTGGCTCTTTGCCATTCTGCCACCAGATCTCACCTGTCATTTTAAACAACATGGACACTGGGGACGTGCTTCTCCACCTCATCTACCAGATGTGGCCACCACTGGGACCCACACAACGTTCCTCTCCTCCAGAAGGCATGACCTTTCCAAGATCCTGGGCCTTTTCCTTCCATTTCACTGGTCTTTCATTCTGACTGCAAAGGAGAAATCAAATGGGTCTTGTGTGTGGAAAGACACTCGTCTCAAAACAAAAGTTATCAAATGTTTGTCCTGTGGGATTTGTCTTCAAAGTTTCCTTGGCCCCACATTGCCTGATGTTTGGTTGTATTTGGTCATTGATCCATTGACTATTTAGGAGTATGTTGTTAAGCCTCCATGGGTTTGTGGGCTTTTTTGTTTTCTTTGCATAATTTATTTCTAGTTTCATACCTTTGTGATCTGAGAAGCTGGTTGGTACAATTTCAATTCTTCTGTATTTACTGAGTCTCCTTTTGTAACCTAGTATGTGACCTATTCTTGAAAATGTTCCATATGCACTTGAGAAGAATGTGTATCCTGTTGCTTTTGGATGAAGTGTTCTGTAGATGTCCATTAGGTCCATCTGTTCTAATGTGTTGTTTGGTGCCTCTGTCTCCTTACTTATTTTCTGTCTGGTTGATCTGTCCTTTGGAGTGAGTGGTGTGTTGAAGTCTCCTGAAATGAATGCATTGCATTCTAATTCCCGCTTTAATTCTGTTAGTATTTGTTTCACATATGTAGGTGACTCTGTGTTGGGTGCATAGATATTTATAATGGTTATATCCTCTTGTTGGACTGACCCCTTTATCATTATGTAATGTCCTCCTTTGTCTCTTGTTACTTTCTTTGTTTTGAAGTCTATTTTGTGTGATGCAAGTACTGCAACTCCTGCTTTTTTCTTCCTATTAGTTGCATGAAATATCTTTTTCCATCCCTTCACTTTTAGTCTGTGTATGTCTTTGGGTTTGAAGTGAGACTCTTGTAGGCAGCATATAGACAGTTCTTGTTTTTTATCCATTCAGTGACTCTATGTCTTTTGATTGGTGCATTCAGACTATTTACATTTATGGTGATTATTGATAGTTATGTACTTATTGCCACTGTAGGCTTTAGATTTGCAGATACCAAAGGTTCAAGGGTAAATTCCTTACTTTCTAACCATCTAATTAAAACCACTTAGTATGCTGTTACAAACACAATCTAAAGGTTGGATTTTTTGCCCTTTTTTTCTTCCTCCTCCATTGTTTATATATGAGGTATCATATTCTGTACTCTTTGTCTATCCTTTGTTGACTTTGGGGGTAGTTGATTTGATTTTGCATCTGCTTAGTAATTAATTGTTCAACTTTGTTTACTGTGGTTTTATTTCCTCTGGTGACAGCCATTTAGCATTAGGTGAACTTCCATCCATAGCAGTCCCTCCAAAATACACTGTAGAGATGGTTTGAGAGGGGTAAATTATTTCAGTTTTTGCTTATCTGGAAATTACTTAATCCCTCCTTCAAATTTAAATGAGTATTTTTGGTTTGAGGCCCTTCTGCTTCATTGCATTAAATATATCATGCCACTCCCTTCCAGCCTGTAAGGTTTCTGTTGAGAAGTCTGATGATAGCTTGATGGGTTTTCCTTTGTATGTGATCTTTTTTCTCTCTCTGGCTGCTTTTAAGAGTCTGTCCTTATCCTTGACCTTTGCCATTTTAATTATTATATGTCTTGGTATTGTCTTCCTTGGGTCTCCTGTGTTGGGAGAGCTTTGTACCTCCATGGCCTGAGAGACTATCTCCTTTCCCAGATTGGGGAAGTTCTCAGCAATTACCTCCTCAAAGACACTTTCTATCTCTTTTTCTTTCTCTTCTTCTTCTGGTACCCCTATAATGCAAATATTGTTCCATTTGGATTGGTCACACAGTTTTATCAATATTCTTTCATTCCTAGAGATCCTTTTTCTCTCTGTGCCTCAGATTCTTTGTATTCCTCTTCTCTAATCTGTTTCATTTACTGTCTCCTCTACTTTATCTAATCTGCTTTTAAATCCCTCCATCATATGTTTCATTTCAGATACTGTATTCTTTAATGATTGAATCTCATTCCTGAGTTCTTCCCTGAGTTCTTGAATATTTTTATGTAGCTCTGTGAACATGTTTATGATTTTTATTTTGAAACCTCTTTCAGGAAAACTGATGAGTTTAGTTTCAGTTGGCCCTCTTTCTGGTGTTTGTGGGATTTTGGTTTGAACCAGTTTCCTTTGACATCTCATATTTGTATGTGGCGCCTTCTAGTGCCCAGAAGCCCTACTCTCTGGAGCTTCTCAGCATCCAAGGGATGGTGGGAGTCACAGGCGAGTAGCACTGGTCCCTGTTGGGAGGAGAGCTGTTTCCTGCTTCCCAGCTGCAGTGCCAGGGCCAGCGGGCTGAGCACACTGTTAGAAGACTCTGTGCTTGCTCTTGTAGCTGCTGTAGATGGGGCCTCCCTCTGGCTGGCCTGGTGCATGGGTGGGGGCAGCCTGTTTTTAAGCTGGTGCTGGCCGGAAGAGAGGTGCAGCAGGCTGTGTATCATGATGGGGGACTCGGAGCTCCATAGGCAGCCAGAGGGATAGAGTGCCTGAAGCTCCTGAAAGTTCCCAACCTGCTGGGTTGAGGGCACCTGGACAATTTTGTCCACCTGTCCTTTCTACTGATCAGCAAGGTCTGTGCAATACTTGTCCCTTTAGCAGGCCTCTCACTATTAGGAAGTCTCTCAGACTGCCCACCTTTCTATTGGCCCAGAGTGACTGGATGTGGATCCCTGTTTTCCACAAGTGGCCGGAATCTCAGTCTTCCACATATTCCACCTGTCTTAGCTTTCTAACCCCACTAATCTCCAGAGCACCATAGCACTACTCCAGAGTAATGTAGGTTTGTGCTCCCAGAACAGATCTCCAGGGTGTGGTGTTCAGCAGTCCTAGGCCTCTACCCCCTCCCTGCTCTGTTTCTCCTCTTCCCTCCAGTGAGGTGGGGTAGGGGAAGGGCTTGGGTCCCGCTGGATCACGGCTTTGGTACATTACAGTGTTCTGTGAGGTCTGTTCTTTTATCCAGATGTAGGTGGTCTGGTGCAGCCTTCTTTCCTCTTGCTCTTTCAGGATTAGTTGTATTAACTATATTTAATATTATATGTGGTTTTGGGAGGAGGTTTCTGTCTGATCTCTCATGCCACCATCTTTAATCCTTTCTCTACTTTTGAATTTTTAACTTAATATTTCCTTAGCAATTAAAACCTACTAACTTTACTGAGGTTTATTTTCACTCGAAAAAAAAAGATTTAGTAACATTTCCTAGAAAAAAGGTCCATTGTCATATCCTGTAAGGCTGGTTAAATGGTGGTGAATACTTTTAACCTTCATTTATCTGGGACACTTTTAGTCTGCCCTTCAATTCTGAATGGTAACTTGCTGGGAGAGGATTCTGGGTTGTAGGTTCTTTCTTTTCAATAGTTTTTTCATGTCATTCCCTTCTGTCCTACCAAGTTTCTCTTGAGAAATCTGGTAATAACCATTTGGTATTTCCCTTATAGGTATCTGTCTGCTTTTCTCCTGCTGCTTTTAAGTTTCTCTTTTCATCTTTATTCATTTCCATTTTAATTACTATGCTTTGTGTTGTCTTCCTGGAGTTCCTCTTGTTATGGGTGTTCTGTTCTTCCAAGTCCTGGATGTCTATTCCTTCCCCATATTGGGAAGTTTTCAGCTATGTTTGCTTCAAGTAGTCTTTCTATTCCTTTGTCTCTCTCTTCTCCTTCTGGACTCCTATTATGTGAATATTGTTTCATTTGGAGTTGTCCCACAGCTCTTAGCACCTTGTCAGTTTTAGACATTCTTTTTTTCTCACTGTTCCTCAGCATGGTTACTTTTCCATCTTTATCTTCCATCACACCAATATTTTTGTAGTCATCAGGTCTGAATGGATCTTTTTCATACTTTCTTTTTGTTGAACTTCTCACTGAGATCATCAATTCTTTCACCTGATTTAGTAAGTATCTTTATGACTGTTGCTTTGAAATCAAGAAGACTCGTGATCTTCATATTATGTACCCCTATTTCTGGTGCCTTCTCTTGTTCTTCTGTTTGAAACACATTCCTCTGCCTTCTGATTTTGTTTGGGTTTTTGTGTTACTTCCTTTGTATTGACACGACATCTATGCCTCCTTGTCCTGAAAGTAATGGCTTCATGAAGTGGGGTTCCTGTGGTGCCCAGAAGCTTAAGGTTCTTGACCTACCATTTCCTGTTTCTCCTCTGGGGCTGAGGTGCATTTGCTGTTGGTGGGCTGTGGGGGGGGGCCTTCCTTCCTGCCTGTCTGTTGGCTGTGGCTGCTGCCCACAGCTCTCCTCTGTGAGCCTTTTGTCTTGTGTGAACTGCTGCTGCTGAGACTCATTGTTCACTGGGCCGTCCTCAGCCCGCCAGTCAGCAGTGATGGACTTCAGCTGGGTTGAGAGTGCTGGGATGGTCAGGTGTGCTGGGGAGTGGTGCCATGGAGCTGATCTGCCACCTAGGGAGATGGGAATGTTGGCGCTGCCTTCCTCAAGTGGGCTGGGAATCCAGGAAAGTGTGGTTGGCCCTCCACATGCCAGGCAGCAAAGCCAGACCACTGCCAGGCTGAGTGGGACTGGCAAGGAGGGTGCCCAGGAGGTGCTGCCATGGGGTTGAGCTTTCATTTAGGGAGATGCAATACTGGGAGCTGGTTCCCACAAGCACCCAACCATTTTGTCTCAGGAGGTCTTGGATAACGTGTTCCACCTGCCATTTCTCCTTCAGAGAGAGCTCCCACCAACTCCACACTTCTGGCACACTTCCCACTGCTGGTAAGCCTTAGGAACTGCTGCTTCTCTGTTGGGTCTCAACAGGAACAACAGAGCATATCTGTCTGTCCTCCACAAGCAGCAGGAGTCACAGGTACCCAGAGGGCCCCAGCTCTCCCTGGCGCCCAGCCCTGTTAATCATGGAAGCCCAGCTCAATTGTGGACTCTTATTCTGGGAACAGATCTCCAGGGCCAGATGTGCTAGATTCCTGAGCAGTTTCCCACCCTGCTCCTTTCCTCTCCCTCCCGCTTGTGGGCTGAGATGGGGGAAGGGCTTATGTCCCAACCAATCACAGCTCTGACCCTTTACACTCTTTTCCACCAGGTGTAGGTGGTCTGTTTTGGAGTCTTCAGGTCATTTTCAGTTTAGGAGAAACTCATTTATATATTATGAAGATTAAAAGGTATCTCTCAGTCTAACATTCTGAACACAATTGATCAGGGTTTCATATGGATGTGCTCCCAGCTACCATACAAGAATATAGCAGTAACTTCATGCATCAACTAAATTAGCAAGGAAATATAAGTAACACCATTATTTTAAAAACTGTAGACTCATTCTGGCTTGTAAGACTGTCTTGCCAATGGGTTTCAGCCCCAGGCAAGTTTGCTATGGATTCAGTGTGACTAAAGAAATTGACAGCAAAACTGTTCTTGGGGTGAAAGGGTTATACCCAACTTTATTTCCAGGTGGCAGGTCAGTCACTAAAGTCCCGTTCACTCAGAGCGAGTCTGTATGCAGCAAGCTGACCTCTGCCTCTGGGCTCCTCTGTCAGCAAGTTGTCCCACACAGCCATCCTCTGGGCCTCTCTTCACAGTCATCCCGCACAGCCATCCACTGGGCCTCTGTCCTCTGCTCTGCTCTCCTGCAGCCTTGCAGCCATACCACGATATCACACCCAGAGCACTGGGCGGAGCTCTTTATATAGAGTCAGCAGCCATGTATTGCCCACAGGTGTGCAGTGAGCTCATCAACCAGGGTGAGGTGAGAATACTGGCCACAGGAACTCTCATATTATCCACAAAGTCTCAGACTATAACAGTTACATTGACTTTTGGTTTGTAAGGAACACTGTGCAATGCCACTTTTTAAAAATTTTACTAAATGAAGATGATATCTTAGTATCCTCTTCTGCTAGTTTCTCAACTAGGAAGTCTAGATTTTTTGTAATTCTATTTTTTTAATATTGCTAAATAAATTCTGCTAGCCACTGCCCAACACATACAATAATAATAGTGTTCCACCAATAACTCTGTTCTATTACATGAATCTGAAGGACATTCTGCAGTGACAATTCTCTCACTGTTCCCAAAAGGCCCTACATTAATATGAAGGTACATCCCCATTGTATAAATGGTAACATTTGAAAATAATCTGTCTTAGAGATAAAGACAAACATCTGTTTAAACTTCCCAGATACATTTAATTTGATTTAAATGCTACAATTCCAAGGACTTTCTCCAGAGTTATTTTTATGTCCTTATTTCTAAGGCTGTATATGATGGGATTAGAGGCTGGAGGCACCACTGTGTAAAAAATAGACAAAATCTTATCTAGCTTTGACCTCAGTTCAGAGGTTGGCTGCAGGTAGTTCAAAGTACCAGTTGAGAAAAACAAAGTTACAACAACCAGGTGAGGGAGGCAGGTGGAGAGGGCTTTGGACCTGCCCTCCAGGGAGGAGATCCTTGAGACAGCAGAGAAGATGTGCATGTAGGAATATAAAATAGAGAGGAAACAAACCAGTGAGAGACTTTCAGTAAATGCAGTCACAGACAATTCATTTACGTTCATTTTGGAGTCTGAGATCAAGATAATCTGAGGGATATCACAGAAGAAATGATGGATTTTATTTGAACTGAAGGTAGTGGAAAATGTCGCTGCCGTGTGCATGGCTCCAGAGATGCCGCCACTGACATATGAAGCCACTGCCATCCATCTACAGGCCCCCTTGTTCATGATGGTCTCATAGTGAAGTGGGCTGCAGATGGCCACATAGCGGTCATAGGACATCACTGTGAGGATGGCCAGCTCAGCACAACCAGAACATATGAAAAACAGCACCTGGAAGACACATCCCAGGAGAGATATTGAGTTCCTGTTCGTCAGAGTATTGAGAACAAATTTAGGAACAGTATCAGAAATGTAGCAGAGATCTATGAATGACAGGTTCTTCAGGAAGAAGTACATGGGTGTGTGAAGCCTAGGATCCCATGTAATGAGCGTGATGATGAGCCCATTTCCCAACAGGGCTGCCAGGTAAGCCACGAGGAACAGGCAGCCATGGAGGGTTTGCATCCTCGGGTCCTCAGAGAATCCCAGGAGAAGGAACTCAGTGACGCCTGTGTGGTTGAACATCTCATCCAATGGTGGTGTCCCCAAGATTAACTGTGTTCTGTAATGAAAATCATAGAAATAAATGAAGGATATGTTATTTATGTCATCTGTGGTCATTATGTCACATTTGTGGGTCCAAGTATATATATACACACACACGTGTATATACATATACATACATATATATAGCACATGTATATATAAGAGGTTAAATGTTAAATCTATAGATTTTTATTTGTCAATTACACCTCAGAAATGTGGAAAATAAAATAAATGGAGGAGTGTCCATAAAAAATAAAGATATTAAGGTTGTAATTCTAGCAAGAAATTAACCTTCGTGATTCCCAATCGCAGAGATGCCTTGGTTTCATATTATTGTGATGGGCTCAGAATGTTTAAGGAGAGGCTGAAGTGAATGGATAAGGTAACCAGTTCGTGTTTCTAAATTACTGTGTTGTTAATATTCCCGTTATGGCCACATCAAGTTACCAATGTGACATTAACTACCACAACGTGAGGAAGAAATGTTCCAAATTTCCCTGCAGCTCTTAGAAGTAACTCAATATCCCACTATAAAGCAGTTTTGAAGAAAACCAAAGCAGCGAGCACAGAGCAAGTTCTCCCTGGAAACATCGCTGTTTTCATTCTGTGCGGAGCTGCTTAAATGTTCATCTTGGTTTTATTTATTACTTTTAAAGATGAATGAGCCTTGAATACATTATATTAACTAAAACAGTCCTGCCACAAAATGACAATACTGTATGACTCCATTAGATGAGGTTCCTAGAGTTGTTAAATTCATATGAACGGAGAGTAAATGGTGAATGGCGTGCGGGGCTGGGGGAGTGAAGGGACTTGGTGTTCTTGTTTAGTGGGTACAGACTTTCAGTACTGCGAAATGAAACAGTCCTGGAGGCGGATGCTGATAATGGTTGCCTAGCTATGTGAATGAAGTTCACACCACATGGCCGAACACACGTAGTGCAGTTAAGATGAAAAATTCATCTTACATGTATTTTACAATGGTTAGAAATTTCACAATGATGAATCAGTTTCTTAACTTTCGGGAAGAATCTCCTGTGATATGAATGTTTGAATAAAGGTAAATGGTAGGACATATTTTAAAGTCACAGTCAGAAAAAACATGCCCAATTTTCTGCATATGTCAGGTGTTTTTCAGACCATATCTGATGTGTGCAGAAGGTATTAAAATAATACGTTTCTGAATTTTAGTCAGCTCATTCGGGGAAAAAGAGAATTCTTCACAGGTTTACAATGAGGACTCAGAGAGTTAGTGTAGTACAGGGGGAAGGGCAAGGACCAGGGATTAGGAAACTCTTTTCAGATGGAGTTGGCCATGCAGTAGGTGTGTTACCTTGTGAAATTTGTCTGACATTTTAGCTGACTCAGTTTTACAACTACTTAGCAAGAGATTATATGTGAAGTCCTCCTGGAAACTCATTAAGAGGAATAGGCCTATTTTGTATATGATATTTGGAATGAGGTAAACGTAAGTGTCTATGAGCAACTACTAAATGAGACAATTAAAATAATAGGTAATATTTTTTATTGTTCATTGTTTCACACAAAGTTAATATGATAGTTGAAAGCAAGGCTAATGAAGCCAAAATTTCTGGGTGTGGACCTTATCTTTGCTCCTTCCTGGCTACAGACATTTGTCAGCTAAACAGACCCTCTGTGCCAAACCCACCAGTTTGTTGCAGGCTGCTCAAGGCACTAGCTTCATTAATGTATGTTTAGAAGTCTATGACATACTTTGCAAATAAAAAGGTTTTGGCAATGGTGGTGGTCATCATAACTGCTGAATCGTTGAAGATGAAGACATTCATCGTTTATTCTGTACAGCATGTAAACGAGCAAGGAGCCAATACTACTGTCAAGTCACAGCCGATCCTGAGAAAGAGGTTGGCAGCTGCCCTCCCATAGCTAGTCCATGGCAGAGATGAGCCTGGGGGGTGGTCCCTGTGACCCCTGTGCCTGCCAGTTCTCTGCAAATGTGCACAATGTACAGAGATACCGGCAGGCAGGAGGCAGTGGATGTAGTTTAGAAAACAATAAAAAAGTTATTTTAATTTTAACTTTGTATGTATATTAAGTAATAGGAAGATAAAACCGGACTATTTGCTGGCTGCAAACTTCATCTCAGTAGTTCCTGCTATTGTCCCTGATGGAAAGGGTGTGTTTATATGCATGTGGCTGGTGCACTTAACTATTGGTGAGGGAAGCGGAGGAACAGGAGAACATTGTCTCAGTGAGAGTATGTTACATTCCCACCTGTTGTGTTATTTAAATAAGCATTGATTATGTATCACATACTATTTATGTTTTACATTTTCCAAATATTTTCAGGCTGTTTACTTCCGCCTATGTGTACATGACATTATTCCATGAGCAATTTATAGGTTCAGCTATTACCTAACTTGTAAGATATTTTTCTGGGTTAGATAGAAGGAGTGGCAAAAATTCTAACTCAAATTTCCAGGAATCAGCAAAAAGTAATCTCTCTCTTCCACTGGGGGTGACCTTAAATACTATTACCCACGATCAAGAGACACAGTTCCTGGTTTTGTTTAATGCCTATGCCTTGATTATCAGAGATAATAAACAAAATTCTTCCTCATCTCTAAATGGCTTTCTAAAGTCCAAACAAATACCAAAGGATTTATTTGTGAAACAGAGTCCATGCAATTAGGGCTGTAAACATCCCTGATAATGCCTGGCTGTATTTGTAGGTTTCCAAATCCCACATGAACCTGAAGTTTCATAGGTGTATGATCAGGAAATAGAACTCAGTCCCCTCATATACTGTGTTAGCATCAACTTTTGCAGTGGTTTAAAACCTATACTATCTCTGAAAGCTTGATTAACACTCTGCCAATGTTGTAGAGTTCACCACAGCTAGTGGGCAGCTCATTCTCAGGGCATCCCACTCCAAGTCTGTCCAGTCTCCTGGGGTTGGACGCTCCCTGATCCAGAGCATCCGAGTGCTGAGACAGGAAAATGCTGTTGTCATTTTTGTGGCTCCTGGACACCACTTCTTTTGGTGGCAGAAGAAATGCTGAGGCATCTCTACATAAAAGCACTGTTTCAGTCACCACATTGCAATCCAGCACATCAAACTAATTTTAGTACTAAAATACTCAAATTGCTCATTCTCGGAGAAGGATGAAACATAGTCCTGTAATGGAGATGGTGTTGTAAAACATACATTTAAAAAGCCATAAGATGTTAAATATTTTCAGATAATTTCTTTTATAAAAGAAGACTAGAAAAGTGGTAGAAATCACTCCAAATCTTTTACTTTAGAGAGAGCCTGGGCCAAAGGGATAATGAAAGAGAAACCCATTTTTTTTCTGTATTATAATTTTGATCAATGTTGCCTCTAATTTTTGTTTAATCATGATTGACAAGAACTTGTGAATCATTGTCCTTTCTGGTTTGCAGACTAGCCTGTATGGTAAATTCATGTGTAAATATAAACATAGTTATCAGAATATATTTTGGATATGTAACATTAATTTAAAAAGTTCACTTTCTCAATAATTAAATGCAAAAAAGATTGTCATAATTTATTCTTAACTTTTAAATTGGAGGATGGTTTTTAAGATTGCATAGGCAGAGGTACCAAAAATTACAAGTTCTGGTAGCATGCAAGAGAAGGTATTTTGACTTTTTAGTTTACTATAAAATGTTCTGTTGTATTTAAGAACGGACTTGGGCAAGAAAAATTATCTCACTTACTGTATTTCTATGGGTTCATTTTATTTTGACAAAATCACTTTATCTCTACCACATCCCTTTTTTTACTTCCTATTTGTGTGTATTAAGTGTGTGCTGGAGGCATGCATGTGTGTGTGTGTTTGTTTCCCTTTTGCTCACAGCTGTGTTTTTCTTTTACTCTGGGAATTTTCTCTTTGATTGTATCTGAGACAAGATATTTGAAATTTCAAATAAAACCCATCATCATTTTACAAGAAATATAGGTTTTGAATGAAGGTCTACATATCTGCTGGTGAAAGGATAACACCTAACCATCACATTGGATAAACTGCTAAAAAATAATCGTTTCTATACACAAGGACTATTGGATCCTATCCAAAAATGCCACTTAGATGATCATGTTACTTACGTGATGATCGTGTGCTAATCTCTGAAACTGCGATTAAAGAGAGTATTTTCTTATTACAGCAATTTTACAGGTGACTTGAATGCTCCAAGCTTCATAGATTCTCTTCATCCAGGCAGATTTGTTCTTATCTAATGTAATGGGAAGAACTAGCATGCTTGTATCCCAACAGGTCCTAGGGGGACTGAGTTATCCTCGTACTGAGACAAGAACCATTTAAATGCACCCTTAGAAAAGGGTGAAGGGTTGCAACTCTGAGGTGGTGGTGTCTCCCCTAAGTCCTGTCAGTAACTCCCAGGAGAGGAGGAGGTGAGACAGGAGAGACCAGAAGAGGTGGGTGAAGTTTGGGGGCCTGGGGAATTAAACCAGAGAATTAACCCACAGGTGTGCTTCAGTAGAAAGTATTTCTTTTGTGGTATTTGTTTGGGAGAAAGAGACAGCCTCAACAAAGCAGGGCAACATTAATCTAGGACACATCCTGGAGAGTAAAAATCCCTGATGTCCAGCTATCCAATTAATCATTTAAATACTTAGAAGTACAAAAACTTGTCTAGGAACCATTATAAAAAAATAAATCATGTAGTACAAGAATTTTTTTAAATACAAGTTAAATATTAGGTCTTTAATACATTTCTCTATATCTATATTACATGAAATATCCACTTAAACTAGTATTCATAATATATGGAATATCCTAAGTAGTCTGTTTAACATCAATTTTGCTTTCATTATGCTTCTTTGGTCTTATATTAAAAAACTGTATTAACTAATGGTTATTTAAAAATTCTTGATTTTTATATTATTTCATTACAGATATTTTTTCTTAAATTTAGGATCTAATAGTTATAACAGCTGGTTTTGAAAGTCTAAAAAGATTAACTTAAGGTATTTGCAGGATGTTTCATTTCATGGGATTATTATTTCCTCCTGCTGAAAGTGATGCACTTAGTCCTATATTGATTATCATACTCTGTTATGGTTTTTATTTAAAATGAAAAAATAATAATTGCAAAATACCATGTGTAGGAAATGTTTACAATACTGACTGAATCACATAAAGAGCATAAAATGCAAGTCCAGAGAAAATGGTTTGAGGAAATACACTGCTTAGAAAGCCAGAAGTAGCTTCCCAAAGTGTGTAGAGATATGATGCACATATTTATGAGTACACAACTGGTGGAAGAAGAAGGCTGAGGACATGAACAGAGAAATGGAAAGAATCTATCAAATGGCGATTTCCTTCTATGAGAAAAGAGCTCAAGAGTGTTGGATGCCACCTCTGTTCCCTGAGAGAAAATTCAAGGAGATAAGAAAACAAAATGAGCTCATTAGGCAAACACCAGCATCAGTTTCACACTCCAGCTTTTGTTCCTGACGCTCCAAGCACAGGTCACATAGGGCCCTAACTGTCATGCAGCACATAGATGTGTCCCATTTTTTAAATCTACTCAGCCATAGTGTGTCTTATGATTTCTGAATTTAGATAATTAAAGTTAATAAAGTATGTACTCATTGCTGCTTGTTAATTGTTTTCTGGTTGTTCCTGTAGTTCTCCCCTGTTCCTTTCTTCTCTTTGTTTAGTCCCTTGTGCTTTGGGGAGGCTTCCTTTATTTTCTCTTTATTTAAAAAAATCTATTGTAGAGTTTTGGTTTGTGGATCCCATGAACTTCACATATGCTGACCTGTATAAGGTGCAGTCTATTTTAGTCTGATAGTCACTTAACTTTGAACATTCTAAAAGCACTACAAATACCTCCCCCACCATGTTTAATTTTTCCATGTCCTATTTTAAACCTTTTTATGTGTCTTTTAACTACTTAATACAGTTGTAGTTGATTTTACTATTTAACTTTCATACTATCCTTCTTTTCTACTTTTTTTGGAATTGAGTGTGAACAAAAGTGGAGGGCCAGGAGTACTGACGTAAGACACCAGGAGAGTGGTGTCTGTCTTTGAATACAAAACCACTACTTGAGAGAAAGCAAGTGCCTTTCTCATGAAATGTTTGAGTTCATGCTTATGCCTCCTTGTGGTAGAAAGGGCGGAAGACAGGGTGACTGGTCCAGAGGTGCTGAAAAAGTTTTTTTTTATTGAAATATAGTTGATATTCCATGTTATATTGGTTTCTAGTATAAAACACAGTAATACAACCATTAACCATATTATTAAATCCTCTCCCCAAATAGTGTACTTACTGTCAATATAGAAAGATGTTACAGAATCACTGACTGTATTCTTCATGCTTCACTTTCATCCCTGTGACCAACTTATAATTGATTTTGTACCCTTTTATCCCCCTTACCATTCCCACACACCCACCATTCCCTCTCCCCCATGGTAGCCATCAGTCACTTCTCAGTGTCTGTGAGTCTGCTGCTGTTTTGTTCATTTTGCTTTGTTTTGTTTTTAGATTCCACCTATAAAGGAATCATATGGTGTTAGTCTTTCTCCACCTGGCTCATTTCACTGAGCATAATACCCTATAGGTCCATCCATGTTGTCACAAATGGCAGGACTTCTTTTCTTTTTATGACTGAATAATACTCCATTGTGTATATGCACCACCTCTTCTTTATCCATTCATCTATTGGTGGGTACTTTGGTTGCTTGGCTATTATAACAATGTGACAATAAACATAAAGGTCATATATCTTTTTGAATCAGAGATTTTGTTCTGGTAAATTCCTAAGAGTGGAGTTACTGGGTCATACTGGTATTTCTATTTTAAGTTTTTTGAGGAACCTCCATACTGCTTTCCATAGTGGCTGCACCAATTTACATTCCCACCATCAGTGTAGAGGGTTCTCACATCTCCACATCCTCACCAACATTTGTTATTTCTAGTCTTGTGGATAGTGGCCATTCTGACTGGTGTGATGTGACGTCTCATTGTGGTTTTGATTTACATTTCCCTGGTGATTAGCAATGTGGAACATCTTTTCATGTGCCTGCTGGCCATTTGTATATGGAAGATCTATCCATTGATATAAGTGAGATATTAAAGTCCTCTACTATAATTGTATTATTGTCAATGATATCTGTAATATTTGCTTTACATATTTAGGCACTCCTTTATTGGGTGTGTAGAGATTTGCAATTGTCATGTTCTTGTTGGATTGATTCTTCAATCATTATCTAACGCCCAGCTTTGTATTCTGTTACAGTGTTTGTTTCAAAGTGTTCTGTCAGATATGAGTGTGGCTACTCCAGCATTGGAGTATCTTTTTCCATCACTTCACTTTTAGTGTGTGTGTGTCTTTTGATCTGAAGAGACTTTTCTTAAGGTAGCACATAGATATGTCTTTTTTTTATCCATTCAGCCACCAATGTCTTTTAATTTCAGTTTAGTCTATTTATATTTAAAGTTATTTTTGATAGGTATGGACTTCTTTCTGTTTGTTAATTGTTTTCTGGTTGTTCTTGTACTACTTTTCTCTTCCTTTCTTTTCTTGGTTTTTTTCCTTGTGCTACTTTTGTGGGATGGCTGAAACTGGAACAGGCATTGACAAGAGGTTGCCTGGCATTATATTGCCATGGCTGCCTTGGAGATGGAGGAGCAGGTGTGGGCCAGGAGCCCTGGGTTGTGCTTTTTGGGGTTATGCTGGTGGTTCAGCTGGAGCGGTTTGGGTACTACCCAAGGCACTCTTGGTGTGCTGCTCAGTGTCAGCCTTGACAAAACCAGTGGAGCTAGAGCAGGGGTGGACTTGGAAGTCCCAGGGTGCTCCATGCTAGGGCCACCATAGCAGGATGGCTTTAGCTAAAGCTACCAGTTGTGTGAGATCTTAGGGAGCATTGCAGTGGGGGTGCTGTGTTGGAACAGCAGCTTCTATTTTAGACTTTGGGGTTTCTGGAGTGTGCCACATCCGGGCCAACTTTTTGGGATGTGTGGAACTAAGAGAGGCATAGCAGAAGGACTCAGGGCATGCCACCCTGGGACACCTTTGGGTGATGGCTGTGACTGTTGTGATCCAGGACTTTAGAGCATGCTAGTATGGCCCTAGCAGACCATCTACAGCACCTGTACCCTGCTCCTGCACACACTATAGAGGAGTATGGAGCATCTTAAAAATTGTGTTTGTTCACGTCTGACCTTGGAGAGAGTTCCAGAAGTTTCCTGCCCTTTTGGCAGATGATCTAGGATTATTTAAAAGATATGTTTCACTTACAGGCTAGTTGCCCTTCAAACCACTTTTTTTTTTCAGCTGTGCCCCAGGGCAGGAGAGTCTTTGCATGTACCCTCAGGCATATACCTCCCTATGGCAGGTCCCTGTGTCAGGAGTGAGTTTACTATTATTACTGGGTCTCTGTCTCTCCTATCTTCCTTTATGTCTTTGCTTTATCCTTTGTTGTGCAGAAACTCTCAATAAGCCCTCAGTTCTTCTTCAGAAGTATTTGCTCTATATGTAGTTGTCAGTTTGGTGTGTCCTGGGAAAGTGGCGAGTTTAGTATCTTCCTATACCACCCTCTTGATTAGCCTCTTAATTCCTTTAGCTTTTGCTCATCTGGTAAACATTTACCTAATCTTCAATTCTGAAGTACCACTTTGCCATGTAGAGTATTCTAGGTTAGAGGTTTTTAAGGTTTTCTCCAATTTGGATATGACACTTTCCTCTGGCCTGCAATTTTTTTTTTTCTGAAACACCTGCTTTTTGTGTATAATTTTTGACAATTTAATTTTAATATTCTTCATTGTAGGTTTCTTTGGATTTATCTTATTTGGGACTTCCCAGATGCCTTGATCTTGTAATCTATTTCCTTCACCAGGTTAGGAAAAATTTCAGCCATTTTAAAAAAATAAGTTTTCTTCTCCTTTTTCTCTCTCTTGATTTCGTGAAAATGTTGGTCCACTCATTGTTGTCCCCTAAGTCCTTCAACCTATCTTCACTTTCTCCATTACTTTTCTTTTAATATTTTTATTTTTATTTATTTTTATGTATTATTTTTATTTTTTATTGGAATATAGTTGACATATAATACATTGGTTTCAGAAATATAACATAGTGACTCAATAATTATACCCAATAGTAAATATTCACAAAGAGAAAATAAAATTACTAATTCAAAAAGACATATGCACACCTATGTTTATTGCAGCATTATTTAGAATAGCCAAGATATGGCAGCAGACCAAAAGCCCAATTATAGGTAAATGGATAAAGAAGATACTGTACATTTATATAATGGAATATTATTCAGCCGTTAATTAAAAGAAATCTTGCCATTTGAGACAATGTCTGTGGACTTTGAGGGTTTCATTATTTTTCTTTTCTGTTCTTATTGGTTGAGATCTACTGCCCTATCTTCAAGTTCCCTGATCCTTTCATCTGTTTATCTAGTTTATTCTTGACCACTGCTAGTGTATTCTTCATCTCTGTGACTTCTAGTTGGTGCTTTTTTATATTTATCTATCACTTTGATGAAGTCCTAAGTCTGTTCATCCATTCTTCTTTGAGTTGGGGGAGCATCTTTATCACAATTATTATGAACATTTTATCAGGTTAATCACTAATCTCCACTTTGTTAATGAATAATTTCCACATTTTATCTTTTCTTTCATTTGGGACATATTCCACTCTTTGGTCAATATGCTTGACTCTCTGTGTTTGTTTCTGTGCATTAGATAGAACAGCAACTGTCAACAGCAAACTCTCCTAGTCTCGATTCATGTATCTGTATAAGAGGCAAATTGTATTATTCAACCCTGGCCTGGCTCTTTGTTGTGTCTGGACCTCTGTGTCTGTCAAATCAACTTCTCAATGTCTAGTGTCTTCCAGTAGTTGTGGGTATGCCAAGATCATCTGTGTTTCAAAGGGGATGATTTGTGCCTGTACCTATATTCAGGCAGATTGGAAGCCAGATTCTCAGGAAGCAAATTTAATATAGGTGAATATACCTCTTTCAGGGGAAGACAGGCATTTCTGTCCCTCTGTACTGAACCATGGGCTGATAACCAGTTACATGTGTTTTTTCTTTGCTATTGTATATCTGGACTCATGAGCACAAGCACTGCTGGAAGCAGCCAGCCCCAAGTGATCAAGGTGCAACCCTTGGATGAGAGCCACAGAAATGGGTCCCTAAATAAAAACCAGAACTCCAGATTTAAGTTTAAATGCCCCTCTGGGTAATAGTGCTTTGGTGCTTATCAGAGAGAGAGAGAGGGCTAGAATAAGCCCCACCCTCTGAGGTCTAGATAGGAGTACAGTTGGTCCTTAGATGTGTGAATGACTAGAAGGCTGCAGCTACGGTATTAGGCTAATGGGCTTCATTCACAGAAAGATGGGGCAGAGTCTCCTGCCTTTTTGATTTAACTGTGGCAAGAGCTGGTAAAGAACTCTTACACTGTTGAGTCCAGAGGAACCTGTGAACTACCAGGGTGGGAGCCTGCTACAAAAATCAGAGCCTAGCTAGGGAATGAGCTCTATTCTCAGAGACAGTCTTCAGCTGGGAAAGACATGGGACAGTGTAGAGATAACATTCAGTTGCTTCTCTTCCCAGAGAACTACTTATTGGACCCCTACATTATTTCCAAACCAGGAGCTTGCCCCGCCACCCGCACTCCCTAGTCTGACTCTCTAGAGTGACTGAGAATATATTTCAACCTGCTGTCTATGCAGTTCCCCGAGGCTAGCAGTCAGCCAAGTGTTTGTGACAGTCCTGTGGGAGACCCAGGAAGGTAAGTCCCCAGAGCCACCAGAGCCAGGCAAACAAGGGGTGTCCAATGGACTGCAGCCATAGACATTGTACCAGGAGACTGCACAAGACCTTTTGGGAAATACTGTTGATCTAGACTTAGGCATTGTGAGAGTGTATAGATAGCCCCACAGTCTGCTGGGAGGAACAGCAACTTTATGAAGATATCACTTGCCAGCCTTGGTCCCCAGAGTGCAGTAGCAGCCTTTAGTTACATGCTAAATGAGATGCCTGCCTCTTAACACCTTTAAGATAAACAAGCCTGTTTAAAATAAAATCTTGGCATCTTTTAATCAGAGGCTTCTGTCCTGAATATTAAGTGTAGTTAATGCCTGTCAACATACAGTTTTTACAGTTTTATTGTCCATGTTCCGATTGCTGTACTCTTCATTGTCATGGCTTATGTTATAACTGGAAATTAGTACCTCTTGATCCCCTTCTCCTATTTCATGTGTCCTCCCATGCCCTTCCTCTCCAGCAGCCACCAGTTTGTATGTTTGTTTCTGGGGTTTTTGCTCGATTGCTTTGTTTTTTTAGATTATACTTATATACATATAAATGAAATCATATGTATACCACATATTCTTTATCAGTTCATGAATTGATGATCATAAGGTGTGTCCATGTCTTCGCTATTTCAAATAATGCTTTTATGAACATGGGGTTCAGTTACTCTTTGACACAGTGTAGCAATTGCCTTTGGATATATTCCCAGAAGTGGAATTGTGGGATCATGCAGTAGTTAACTATTGTTAATTTTTTGAGGATCCTCCATCCATTTGTCTGGCTGGCTGTGCCAATTTTCATTCCAATAAACAATGCACAAGAGTTTCATTTTCTGCAAACCCTTGCCAACATTTGGTATCCCTGTACTTTTGGTGATAGTCTTTCTAACAAGCATGAGGTGATATCTCATTGTGGTTTTGATTTTCATTTCCTAGATGATTAGCAACATTGAGCACCTTTTCGTGTACCTTCTTGTCATTTATATGTATTCCTCAGGACAATGTCTATTCAGGAACATTGCCCAATTTTAAATGGATTATTTGTTTTTGTGTTTGCTACTGAGTTGAATGAGTTTTTTGTATATTTTGAATATTAAGTAGTTACCAGATAGATGGTTAGATATACATTTTTTCCAGTTCAATAGGTTGTCTTCACTTTGTTGATTTTTCTTCTGTGCAAGGGATTTTTGGCTTAATGGAGTCCTGCTTGTTTGTTTTTTATTTGGATATTTGTGGTGTAGGTGTCATCCAAAAAAATCATTGCCAAGATTTATATCAAGGAACTTTTTTCTCCAATGTTGTTTTCTAGAAGTTTCCTGTTTTCTAGGCTTGTGTTTAAACCTTTAATGCAGATATAGGTAACTTTTGTGAATGGTATAAAGTAGGGATACTCTTTCATTCTTTACATGTGAATATCAAAAATTTCCAGCACCATGATGAAAAAGATTGTCTTTTTGCAAGGAGTATTCTTGACTCCCCTGTCCAATATTTGTCACCTGTGTCTGAATAGGTTTATTTCTCATCTCTCATTTTAGATCCATTTGTCTATGTGCCTGTTTTTATGCTGGACCTATATAGTTTTGATTACTATGTTTTTATAATATAGCTTGAAATCAGGAAGTATTATGTCCTCTGCTTTGTTCTTACTCAGAATTACATTGGTTATTCAGGTCTTTTGTGGGTCCATATACATTTTACAATTTTATTTCTAATTCTGAACAAAAATCCATTGGAATATTTGTAGGGATAGCAATGAATCTAAGATGGTTTTGAGTAGCATGGACATTTTAATAATATTACTACTTCTAGTCCATGAACTCAGGATTCCTTTTCACTTATTTGTCTTCTATTTCTTTCACCAAAGTCTTATAATTCTCAGTGTAGATATCTTTTACTTCTTTGGTTAACTGTATTCCTATGTGTATTATTGTTTTTGATCCTAATATAAATGTGATTGTTTTACTTGTTTTTCATGTAATTCATTATTAATGTACAGAAACCCTACTGATTTTTTATGTTAATTTCTTTATTCCATATTCAGATGTGTTGACTGGATCCAACAGTCTTTTGGTGTCATTTTTAGGATTTCATATTTATAAAATCAAGTCATCTGCAAATAGGAAAAATGTGCTTATTCTTTTTCAGGCCTGATGTTCTTCATTTCTTTTATTTTCTGAAGGCTCAGGCTCTGACTTGCAGTACTATGTTGCATCACTGTGGTGAGAATGGGCATTCATACCTTATTCCTGATTTTAGAGGAAAAGCTTTCAACCGATTGCCATGGAGTATGATGTTGGTTATGGGATTGTCAGATATGGTTTTTATTATGTAAAAGTTCATCCCTATCAACCCACATTTTGTTTTGTTTTGTTTTTTTCATGAAAGGTTGTTGAATTTTGTTAAATCCTATATCTACATTATTAAGATTATTGTGTTTTTTCTTTCATTCTATTAATATGATGTATCACATTTATTGATTTGCATATAATGAAGCATCCTTGCATAACAAGGTAAATCTGATTACATAATCATGGTTATTTTCATGGGTTACTAAATTTTGTTTGTGTTTTATTGAGAATGTTTGCATCTATATTTATCAGGGATATTAGTGTACAGTTTTATTCTCTAGTAGTGTTCTTTTCTGACTTTCTTATGAGAGTAACACTGGCCTCATTTAAATGAGATTGTGAATATTTCCTCTTGTTTGATTTTTTGGAAGAATTTGAGAAGGATTGGCATCAATGATTTAAATATTTGGGTAAATATACAAGTGAAACCATCTGGTCCTTTGATTTTTTTTCATTGGAAAATTCTGATTATTGATTCAATATTCTTTCTGGTAATTGGTCTGTTCAAATTTTCTATTTCTTCCTGATGCAGTCTTTATAGATTGTACGTGTTCAAGAATTTTTCCATTTCTTCTAGGTTGCCTAGTTTGTTGTTATATCTTCTTATAACCCTTTCTATATCTTTGGTATCAGTTGTAATGACTTCATTCATGTAGAATGTGCTGGTTATTGTCTTTTATACTTTTTATTGGTTAGTCTAGCTCAATATTTGTTATTACTTATCTTTGCAAATAACTATGTGCTTGGGGATCATGCCTTAAATTAATAGTATGATTAATGAACCACAAGACACTTATACAGGATTGGCTAGTAGCTCTCTTAGCATCTGAACTCCCACTTTGAGGAAGAGAAAATCCTTTGAACATTTTGATGGAAGGCACAGTTTCAGTAGCCCTACACAAAGCAATTGAAGTCACAAAAGACATTACTTTGAAATCACAGAAAGAAGATCACAATGGCCTGGGATGGACAGTCATCCATCTTAAGTCAAAAGTGAGCAGGATATTGAGGGTAAGGTAACAAGCCCTTAATACTTATAAGGTAACTTAGGGTTATTAGCTTTGTGCCAGCTCAACTCTAATCAGTGATTTTAAAAGGTACCCAGTGAAAAGCAAACTGGAAAGTTGTGGTGAGAATATGTAGCTCTGGTCCTTGTCTAAATGTCAAGTCTCTGAGAGACAGTAGGGTTGTCATATTGTAAAATGCCCAGGCAGTAACTCAAAATATGTTTTATCATCACAAACCAACTTAGTTTAACATTTTCTATTGTTTCTTCTGCCAAATTTATGCTCAATTAGTATAGATCTTTAGAGCATACCCTAACGTTGTGTATTTGAAAGCTTTCTTGTTTCTAAATGTAGGTGTTTGTTGCTCTGAACTTCCCTCTTAGAAATATATTTTTCTGCATTCCTTAAGGCCCAGGATGTTTCCATTTTCATTTGTCTTAATATACTTTTAATTTCTTCCCTACTCCATTTGTTTCTCAGAAAAGTGTTAATTTGTATGCTATCATTAGTTTTCCAGTTTTCCTCCTGTTATTAATTTTAGTTTCATGTATTGTTGAAGATACTTTGTGTGATCGCAGTTTTCTTGAATCTGTTAAGACTTGTTTTGTAGCCAAATATATAATCTATCCTAGAAAATGTGGCATGTTTGTGTGAGAATAATGTGTATTTTGCTGTTGTCAGTAGGAAGTTCTGTATATTTCATTAGCTCCATTTTGTCTATAGTGGTGCTCTAATTCTCTGTTTACTTATTGATTCTCTGGATGGTTCACTATTCTTGATGCTTCTGTCCTGCTATCTTTTTGTGTATGTTTTGGTGTCTTTTGATATCATTATGCTTTGACATTTTTATCAGTTATTTTTGTGTAATTACTATGTTTTTTTCATTGTGGTTTTCATGACTCATAAATATCTTGAAATACAGCACCCAATTTTATTCTGATAACAACTGAAAATGAATAACATTTGTAAACTTTGCTTTTACTTTTCCTTTACTTCACATATTTCATAATGGATGTTATAGCATTCACATTTTTTCATATTTTGTATTCAATAACAGATAATAGTAGTGATGATTATTTCTGCTGCATTTGTTTCTAACTTTTCATCTACAGTTGTAAATATTAAGACTTGAGTAGCAATTTTAACATATTACAGAATCTAACTTGGACTATATTTTTACCATTATTAGTGAATTTTACCCTTCCTTCTTGTATTTACTTCCACTCAATGAACTATCTTAACCATTTCTTCTAAGTCATATCTAGTAGCGACAAACTTCCAGAGGTACTGATAGTTTCAGAAATTCTTTCTGTCTCTTTTGTTTCTGAAGGACAGCTTTTCTAGGTATAGAATTCTTGGTTAACACATTTTTTCTTTCATAATTTGAATATATAACACCATCTCTCCCAACTTGAAAAGTTTTTATTTAGAATACCCCTGAAATTTTTATGGGGATTACCATGTAGATACCTTCTCTTTTCTTTTGCTGCTTTGTAAATTCAGTATGTGTCTTTGAATTTTTTCAGTTTAATTATAATGTGTCTCAGTGTAGTCCTACTTGGATTAAACCTGTTTTAGGTCTTTTGGATCTGAATGTTCACTTTTCTCTCTAGGTATGGGAAATTTTTCAGCCACTATTGACTTATACATACTTTTTTTCCCTCTTTATTTTTTCTTGTCTCCTATTGGAATTCCCATGATGAGGATATTGTTACTTTGGTTGTGGCTATAAGTCTTCAGTCTTTCTTCACTTTTTATCATTTTTTTTTCATTTTGCTCCTCTAACCTGGCTAGTTTCAAATATCTTGTCTTCTAGGAGATGACTCCTCTGCATGGCTGAGTTGACTTTTGAAGTTATTTTGAATTATTCAGTCTAGACATTCCATTTTTCAGCTCTAAGATTTCTTTTTGAAGTTTTAAAAAAATTTATTTGTTGTCTTTTTATGTTCATACCTTGTTTGCTAGTTTCATTTAGTTGTCTGTCTGTGTGTTCCTGTAGTTCAGTAAAGATTTTATGGAGGATTTTCCAGATTTGTTTTTTCTGACAGCTCATAGACATCCATTACTTTAGGGTCAGTGGTTGAGTTTTATTAGCTTATCTAGGTGGTGCCATATTTACCTAATATCCCATGATTCTTGATTCCTTACATCGGAGTCTGAACATTTCAGTGATCAGTCTCCTCTCCAGATTTTACAGGTTTGCTTTGTCAGTGACAATTGACACCAGTTAGCTCAAATTTTGTTTTCTGGCTATGTCTCCTGGTAATGTCTTTGGGCAGGTGTGGCTCACAATTAGCATATATTTTTGGATGAGACCTCTACCTGAGATCTTCTGTCAGGAGGTGGGTGCCTCTGGATAAAAATAGTGAAATAAACTGCTGAATTAGTTCCTTGACCAAAAAGGCTAAAGAATGTGGTCTGTGCTTGCCTGGTTTTTCTTGTCAGGCTTTGTGGGTGATTGGTATTGGTTAATACACTAAGCAGTAGGAGGTGCTAGGAATTAGATTCTTTCCACTTATGGGACACCAAAACAGTTCCAGTGCCTACATGGGTTATTGTATAAACACTCAAATCAGGCAAGACTCTGCACTGAATTCCCTGGCCAGACAGGGACACCAGTTTTTCTCTGTAAACAAAGTCATAGGACTGCTTTCTGTGAAAGTGCCATTGTAATGATGACTGTTGTTGTATTCTGCAGCTTCCCTTTTGCTGTGATTTGGTTCCTTGTTAAGGTGAGCTGAAACATGAATTCAGCATTCAGTGGGGCTACAACTAGTTCCCTGTCAAGGAGACCAAGAGGGCTGGTCCAAGCTGCCTTAGAGTTGGTCCTGGTCTAGCTTTCTGCCAAAGTGGACCTGGAGCTCCATTCAGCAGTGGTGGGGTTATGAATTAGGCCCCCTTCCTGGGCAGAGTGTTTTTCAACTCCAGTAAGCCTCTTTTGAGTCCTGACTCACGCCAATCTGTTCTCCAAGTTCTATGTCTGAATGGTGCCACTGACTTTTCTATATAGATAACTCTGCCTGCCACACACTGCTCAAGCATTGCTGGGCTTTACAACTTCATGGTTGGAAAACAAGGCATTCTAATTTTATAGCTAGGACTAATCTCTGCAGAGTGCCTAGCTATGACACATCAGCCTCAGTGGAAGACAGTGGCAGACTAGTCTCCAAAGTCAATGAGAGCCTTCATTTGTGGACCCCAGTCATGCAAACCTATGCTGTGCTGGGTTCCCAGGACAGAATGAGTCCTTGTTTTTATTCTGGTGATAAGCCAAGCTGCTGGAATAGACTACATGATTGTATAACCTTTTCAATATCTGAGTGCTGGTTATTTCAAGGATCTCCCCCTAATCTATGTCAAGTAGTTACCCAGTGGTCAAGTCCTGAAGGTCATCTCATGATTCTTATTGAACAAGAGTGAAGTGGGAGCCACCAGGAAGTGACGAGAAATGCTGGGGGAGCTGGATATCCACGTGACTGTATTTTCACACTGGAGGCACCACGGACTCAGGGAAGACACTGCAGTATTGTGCTATGATTGCCTAGGGTAGGGCTAATGTAGTCAGAGTGTAGCCATTCTTACCCCTGTAATACAGTTTCTTTGATTCTGTGGTATGGTGGGGAGGGTGCTTCAGTCTCACTCCCATTGTGTTAGAATTTTCTCCATGGTGTCTATTCCATGAGTAGCTGTTGTTAGTTGTTCCTCATGCGAAGAGAAGCAAAGTTGGGAATGATGTATGTCACCCACTTGGTCATGTCACTTGCTTAAATGCTATTTTCAATAGTACTGGACTCCACAGTGACTCTCTTTTCACAGTAAGCATGGAGGAAAATGTTCTCTTAAGGTTGCCATGCCACATGAGATGAGCATGAATTCCTCAGTCAATGTTTGGATCATGGCAATCAAGGGTTACTTTTCTTAAAAAACATGGGCTTTTACTTGATTAAGAGAAAATACTTATGGTGTTAACACATCAAAAATTTTGCATTTTGTGACAAAAATTTCCAATATAAACTACAACTGATGGAATTTTGCATTAAACATACACATGCATGCATGAACACACACACATATGTAATATTTATTTCCTACCATTAATATTATAACTATATTTCTTTTTATCACATTTCTATCCTCCTGTCCTTCTTTCTGTCCATTGAAGTCATTTGCATACTGTCCTTAAACTTTTTAGCATGCATATGGTTAATCTGAGATCAATATTTCTATTGGTCTTTAACTGGTGTGAAATTAATGTACAATAAAATGCATAATCTTAAGGACACCTTTGTTAAACTTCAACAAATGGTTAAACTTATATAATCTAAAACTCTAATGAATTATAAAACATTCCTATTAACACCAAAAGTTTCCTAAATTTCTTTTTCCAGTTCATGCCTGCCTTAATACTACTCTCCCATTTAGAGTCAGTTGTTTTGAACCTTATTTTTTAGATACACAGCAAAACTGAACAGCAATACAGAGATTATCCATATACCATCTGCCTCACACATTCAAAGCCCCTGCATTATTAACATCCATATCAAAAGTTACATGCCTTTCCATTGATGAACCTACTTTGACACCCTAAGTCCATAGTTTATATTAGGGTTAACTTCTACATTCTGTGGTTTTGAACAAATATGTTATGAAATGTATCTAGAGTATGTACACTGCATACTCTGTGCTACACCTATTCATCCTTTCTTCCTCATTTATCCTGAGCCATCCCCCCTCTGTCTGTCTGCCCCAGCCCTGACTGAGCCTGCCGGCCTGCGACCTCACCCTCCACACTCTCAGGCTTCCTCATTCTGCTCAATGCCTGGGCCCTCTGGGCACTCAGAAACCAAGTGTCCAGGCGGCATGCCCAGTGGGCACCAAGCTCAAGGAACACCCCAGAGCAGAAGCTAAAGGCAGAACCAGTGCTATGGGAACCTCGGCCACCTGCCCCTGGAAGTTGCCATGCAGCTGGCTGGCACCCTCGCTGCCACACATGGCAGCTGGCGCAGTGCGGCTCCCTCCTCCTGGGGGCCAAGAAGCCATAATAAATGCAGCCAGAGCCGCAGCAACAGAACTGGTGTCCTGGTGCCTCCTGGCCCCTCAGCACCAGGATTCACGCCAGCCTGGGAGAGGATCGAGCTCCCCTCAATGACTCACCGTGGCCGGCGAGGGTCCCCCAGGGCCTGGGTCCTCTGCCCCCGCTGAGGCGGCAGCCGGAGCCCTCGGAGCCAGGAGAATGACTGCAGATCTGAGGTTCCCACGGAGCCTCTGTGGCTGCACCTGGCTGTGCCCCCCATCCTCTCCCTACACAGGAGGAGAGGCCTGCGGCCACCGAGGAGGCTGCAGAGAGGAGGGGCCCGGCAGAGAGCTGGTGCTGAAAACAGGCCAGCGTGAGGGCCAGGGCCTGCCGCTATGCCTGCCCCACTGGTCGCCACCCCGCCTGCCCGCCCACAAGGCCACTGTGGCTGGAGCTGGGGTCTGCAACCTCCAGCCCTGTCTTGCTCCAGCTCATGACCCCCACCCACGTGCGACCATCCTCTCCTGCCAAAGCTTTACATAAGCCCTAGGGCTGAGGCCATAGCCTCTGCCCCTGCTCCATGGCCCCAGCCCAGGACATCCCAGCAGACTTTGCTTCTGAGGCTCATGCAGGTTCTCTGCCAGGCCCTGTTTTGCCCAGGCCTGGACCCCCACCTCCCCCAGCACCAACATGGTGCTGGCTGGCCACTTGTGTCTGCAGTCCAAGCAGACCCTGGTTGGGGGTTCTCTTTTCTGCCTATCTACTGGGGGTTCCCGGAAATGCGGGATTGTCTGTAGGTGAATCTGCCAGCCCCTCCATCCTGTGCCCCTGCCAGTCCCTCAGATTTTATTTTTGCACATAGGCCATAACCCACAGGCTGGAACAAGCTACAGGAGACCCTGGGGTCCTCAAGAGAGTGTAGCCACTCCCACTCCTCACCCTCCCACAGATCCATCTGTTGATGTCAGGCCAGGCTGTGTACACCCCGGCCACCTTAACCTGAAGACAGACTCTTTTGTAAGATTTTGCTAATAAAACACTGAAACCTCAAAAAAAAATGATATTTTTACTATCTCCAAAGTTTTTCCTTCTCAAAGCCATATTTTTACAACCATACAATATGTAGCCTTTACTGATTGGCATTTTTTTTCTTGGTAATATGCATTTAAGTTTCCTTTACCTCCAGAGTGGAGAGTAAAAGATTCCTTCATGTCTTTTCATGACTTGAGAGATCATTTATTTTTAGTGCTAGCTGGAACTCTATTTTTGTATATACCAGATTTAAGCTGTCCCTTCACTTACTGAAGGACATGGTGGTTAATTCCAATATTGGCAACCCTGACTAATGATAGTGTTAACAACTGTCTTCCAAAGTGACTGGACTATTTTGTATTCTCACCAGTAAAGCATGAGAGTTTCTCTTGCTCATCTCCTTGACAGCATTTCATGTCATAGTGTTCTGGATATATGCCTTTCTAGTAGATCTGTTGTGGCATCTCATTGTTCTTTAATTTACATTTCTGTGATGGCAGATAATGCAGAACATCTGTTCATATGATTATTATATCTGTATGACTTATTTGCTGAGATATCAGTTAAAAAGTTGGATTGATCTTAATCCACATTATTTTCATTTTTTGTTGTGTATATATTTTTTTATTGAAGTACAGTTGATATATAATATTATTTTGGTTTCAGGTATACAATGTAGTGACTCAAAGTTACATACATTGTAAAAACCTCAACACCACTAGTGTAGTTACTGTCAGCACAGAAAGATGATATATAATATTGACTATATTCTCAATGTTGTACTTTAACTACCATGACTAACTTATATTATAATTGAGATATTGTTCCTCTTTATCTTCTTAATCTATTTCACCCGAAAACCCCAACCCATCCTATGGTAACTACTGGTCTCTTCTCAGTATCTATGATTCTACTGTTATTTTGTTCATTTTGTTAGATTTCACATGTTAGTAATACATGGTATTTGTCTTTTTCCACTTGCCTTATTTCACTTATCATAACACCCTCTAAGTCCTCCCTTGTTGTCAGAAATGGTGGAACTTCTCTCTTTTTTATGGCTGAGTAGTATTCCATTGGTTATATCTGCTATATCTTCTTTATACATTCACCTATTGACAAACACTTAGGTTGCTTCTGTATCTTGCTTATTATAAATAAAGCAACAATAAACACTGAGGTGCATTGAGATGATCATATGGTTTTTATCCTTTTTGTTAATATGGTGTATTGCATTGACTGATTGTACCGTCCTTGCATCCCTGGAGTAAATTGCACTTGGCTGTGATGGATGATCCGATGTATTTTTGAATTTAGTTTGCTAATATTTTGTTGAGGGTTTTTGCATATATGTTCATATAAGCTTCTTTTTGTGGTGTCCTTGTCTGGTTTTGGTATCACAGTGATGCTGTCTTCATAGAATGAGTTTGGAAATATTCTTTCTCTTCCATTTTTTTGGAAGTCTTTAAGAATAATTGTATTAACTAAATTTTTGGTAGAATTCAGCTGTGAAGCAACCTGATCCTGGAATTTTGTTTGGTGGGGTGTTTTTAACCAGTTCAATTCCATTACTGGTGTTCAGTCTGTTCAGATTATCTGTTTGTTCCTGGGTCAGTCAGGAAGATTTATATTTATAGGAATTTTTCCATTTCTTCTAGGTTATCCAATATATTATCATACAATGTTTCATAGAATTCTCATAATTCCTTGATTTTCTGTGGCATAATTTGAAACATTTTTTGTTTCTGATTTTGTTTGTGTATTCACTGTTTTTTTCTTGATAAATCTGGTTAGGGGTTTGTCTATTTTGTTTATCTTCTCAAAGAATCCACTCTTGGTTTCATTGTTTTTCTATTGATTTCCTATTCTCTATTTTACTTAACTTGGCTCTGATATTTATTATGTCCCTGTTTCCACTAAATTTGGGCTGTGCTTCTTTTTCTAGTTTTTTTTTATGTGTGAGTTTATACTGTTGTTTGGGTTTGTTCTTATTTCTTGAAGTAGAATTGTTTTGCTATGTATTTCCCCATTAGAACAGCTTTTGTGGAATCCCACATAATTTGAACTGTTGTGTTTTTGTTTTCATTTGTCTCTATGTATTGCTTGATTTCTTCTTTGATTTTTTTCATTAATCCATTGATTATTTAGAAGTTTGTTTCTTAACCTCCATATGTTCATGTTTTTTTCTTCATGAAATTGATTTATAGCTTCATACCATTGTGATCTGCAAAGATGCTTGCTACAATTTCAATATTTTTGAATTTGTTGGGGACTCTTTTTGCATCCTAGTATGTGATCTATTCTGCAGAATGTTCCATGTACACTTGAGAAAAATGTGTATCATGCTGTTTTGTGTGGAACATTCTCTAAGATATCCAAGTCCACCTGAACTAAAGTGTTGTTTAATGCTTCTGTTTCCTTATTTACATTCTGTCTGGATGATCTGTCCATTGATTTAAGTGAGGTGTTGAAGTTCCTTAATATAATTGTATTTCTATCTGTTTCCTCCTTTAGGTCTGTGAGTGTTTATTTTGTATATTTAGGTGTTCTTATGTTGTGTGTATAGATATTTACATTGCTATATTCTCTTGTTGGACTGATCTTTTTATCATTATTTAATGCCCTTCTTTGTCTCATTACTTCTTTGTTTTGCAGTCTATTTTGTCTGATATAGGTACTGCTACTCCTGAGATTTTTCCTTTTTATTTACATAGAATATATTTTTCCATTACTTCACTTTCAGTCCATGTATGTCTTTAGGTCTGAAATGAGTCTCTTGTATGCAGCATATAGATGGGTCTTATTTCTGTATCCATTCTGCCACCCTGTATCTTTTTATTGATGCATTTATTCTATTCACATCTAAAGTAATTATTGATAGTTATATATTTATTTCATTTTTATTGTTTCTGATTGTTTGTGTAGTTCCTCTTTGCTCCTTCTTTCCTCTCATACTCTTCTCCTGTATTTGATAGTTTTCTTTAGTGTAATGCTTGGATTTAGTTTTAACTTCTTTTGTGTATATATTAGGGGCTTTAGGTTAGTGGTTATCATAAAGGTCATAGTTTCCTAAATATGTAGAAGTCTATATTAGGATGATAATTGCTCAGTTTTGAATACAATCTTAAAGTACTAGTTTTTATTCTTCTTCCTCCTCCACATATTATATATAAGATGTCATTGTCTAATATTTTGTGTATCCCTTGACTGATTTTGAGTATAGTTGATTTTACTACCTTTTTTTTAGGTTCAAACTGGCATAGGAAGTAATTGGTCTACTATTGTTATTGTAGGTTAATTTTCACTCATGAAAAACATTTAGGCTTAAGGACATTTTCATCTAAAGAAGTCTCTAACATATCCTGTAATGCCAGTTTCATTATGGTGAATTCTTTTTTTTTTAATATAATTTATTTTATTATCATTAATTTACAATTACATGTGCAATATTACGATTATTAACTACCCCTTTCATCAGGTCCCCCCCACCAACCCCATTACAGTCACTGTCCATCAGCGTACTGAGATGCTATAGAATCACTACTTGTCTTCTCTGAGTTGTACTGCCCTCCCCGTGCCCCCCCCCACATTACATCTGCTAATCGTGATGCCCCTTTTTCCCTCTTATCCCTCCCTTCCCGCCCATTTTCCCCAGTCCCTTTCCCTTTGGTTACTATTAGTCCGTTCTTGGGTTCTGTGAGTCTGCTGCTGTTTTGTTCCTTCAGTTTTTTTCTTTGTTCTTATACTCCACATATGAGTGAAATCATTTGATACTTGTCTTTTTCGGCTTGGCTTATTTCACTGAGCATAATACCCTCTAGCTCCATCCATGTTGTTGCAAATGGTAGGATTTGTTTTCTTCTTATGGCTGAATAATATTCCATTGTGTATATGTACCACCTCTTCTTTATCCATTCATCTACTGATGGACACTTAGGTTGCTTCCATTTCTTGGGTATTGTAAATAGTGCTGCAATAAACATAGGGGTGCATCTGTCCTTTTCAAATTGGGCTGCTGCATTCTTAGGGTAAATTCCTAGGAGTGGAATTCCTGGGTCAAATGGTATTTCTATTTTGAGTTTTTTGAGGAACCTCCATGCTGCTTTCCACAATGGTTGAACTAATTTGCAGTCCCACCAGCAGTGTAGGAGGGTTCCCTTTTCTCCACATCCTCGCCAACATTTGTTGTTGTTTGTGTTTTGGATGTTGGCCATCCTCACTGGTGTGAGGTGATATCTCATTGTGGTTTTAATCTGCATTTCTCTGATGATTAGCGATGTGGAGCATCTTTTCATGTGCCTGTTGGCCATCTGAATTTCTTCTTTGGAGAAGTGTCTATTCATGTCCTCTGCCCATTTCTTAATTGGATTATTTGCTTTCTGTTTGTTAAGGTGCATGAGTTCTTTATATATTTTGGATGTCAACCCTTTATCAGATACGTTTTTTATGAATATATTCTCCCATACTGTAGGATGTCTTTTTGTTCTACTGATGGTGTCCTTTGCTGTACAGAAGCTTTGCAGCCTGATATAGTCCCACTTGTTCATTTTTGCTTTTGTTTCCCTTGCCCGGGGAGATATGTTCATGAAGAAGTTGCTCATGTTTATGTCCAAGAGATTTTTGCCTATGTTTTTTTCTAAGAGTTTTATGGTTTCATGACTTACATTCAAGTCTTTGATCCACCTTGAGTTTACCTTTGTGTATGGGGCTAGACAATAGTCCAGTTTCATTCTCTTACATGTAGCTGTCCAGTTTTCCAACACCAGCTGCTGAAGAGGCTGTCATCTCCCCATTGTATATCCAAGGCTCCTTTATCAAATATTAATTGACTGTATATGTTTGGGTTAATGTTTTTATTTTCTATTCTGTTCCACTCGTCTGTGGGTCTGTTTTTGTGCCAATACCAAATTGTCTTGATTACTGTGGCTTTGTAGTAGAGCTTGAAGTCAGGGAGTGTAACTTCCCCTGTTTTATTCCTCCTTCTCAGGATTGCTTTGGCTATTCGGGGTCTTTTGTGGTTCCATATGAATTTTAGAATTATTTGTTCCAGTTCATTGAAGAAAGCTGTTGGTAGTTTGATAGGGATTGCATTGAATCTGTAGATTGCTTTAGGTAGTATAGCCATTTTGACAATATTTATTCTTCCTAGCCAAGAGCATGGGATGCATTTCCATTTGTTAGTGTCCTCTTTAATTTCTCTTAGGAGTGTCTTGCAGTTTCAGAGTACAGGTCTTTCACTTCCTTCGTTAGGTTTATTCCTAGGTATTTTATTCTTTTTGATGCAATTGTGAATGGAATTGTTTTTCTGATTTCTCTTTCTGTTAGTTCATCATTAGTGTATAGGAAAGCAACAGATTTCTGTGTGTTAATTTTGTATCCTGCAACTTTGCTGAATTCAGATATTAGTTCTAGTAGTTTTGGAATGGAGTCTTTAGGGTTTTTTATGTACAGTATCATGTCATCTGCAAATAGTGACAATTTGACTTCTTCTTTACCAATCTGGATGCCTTGTATGTCTTTGTTTTGTCTGATTGCTGTGGCTAGGACCTCCAGTACTATGTTGAATAACAGTGGAGAGAGTGGGCATCCCTGTCTTGTTCCCCATCTTAGATGAAAAGCTTTCAGCGTCTCGCCGTTAAGTATGATGTTAGCTGTGGGTTTGTCATATATAGCCTTTATGATGTTGAGGTACTTGCCTCTATACCCATTTTGTTGAGAGTTTTAATCAGAATGGATGCTGAATTTTGTCAAATGCTTTTCAGCATCTATGGAGATGATCATGTGGTTTTTGTTCTTCTTTTTGTTGATGTGGTGGATGATGTTGATGGATTTTCGAATGTTGTACCATCCTTGCATCCCTGGGATGAATCCCACTTGATCATGGTGTATGATCCTCTTGATGTATTTTTGAATTCGGTTTGCTAATATTTGTTGAGTATTTTTGCATCTACGTTCATCAGGGATATTGGTCTGTAATTTTCTTTTTTGGTGAGGTCTTTGCCTAGTTTTGGTATTAGAGTGATGCTGGCTTCATAGAATGAGTTTGGAAGTATTCCCTCCTCTTCTATTTTTTGGAAAACTTTAAGGAGAATCGGTGTTATTTCTTCTCTGTATGTCTGGTAGAATTCAGAGGTGAATCCATCAGGCCCCAGGGGTTTTGTTATTGGGTTGTTTTTTGATTACCAATTCGATTTCGTCACTGGTGATTGGTCTGTTCAGTTTTTCTGTTTCTTGCTTGGTCAGTCTTGGAAGGTTGTATTTTTCTAAGAAGTTGTCCATTTCTTCTGTTTTCCAGCTTGTTAGCATATAGATTCTCATAATATTCTCTTATGATTCTTTGTATTTCTGTGGGGTCCGTCGTGATTTTTCCTTTCTCATTTCTGATTGTGTTTATGTGTGTAGATTCTCTTTTTCTCTTAATGAGTCTGGCTAGGGGTTTATCTATTTTGTTTATTTTTTCAAAGAACCAGCTCTTGGTTTCATTGATTTTTCCTATTGTTTTATTCTTCTCAATTTTATTTATTTCTTCTCTAATCTTTATTATGTCCCTCCTTCTGGTGACTTTGGGCCTCATTTGTTCTTCTTTTTCCAATTTCAGTAATTGTGTCTTTAGACTATTCATTTGGGAATGTTCTTCCTTCTTTAAATAGGCCTGGATTGTAATATACTTTCCCTTTAGAACCGCCTTTGCTGCGTCCCACAGAAGTTGTGGCTTTGTGTTGTTGTTGTCATTAGTCTCCATATATTCTTTGATTTCTGTTTTTATTTGGTCATTAACCCATTGATTAATTAGGAGAGTGTTGTTAAGTCTCCATGTATTTGTGAGCCTTTTGGATTTCTTTCTAAAATTTATTTCTAGTTTTATACCTTGGTGATCTGAGAAGTTGGTTGGTAGGATTTCAATATTTTTGAAATTACTGAGGTTCTTTTGTGGCCTAGTATGTGGTCTATTCTGGAAAATGTTCCATGTGCACTTGAGAAGAATGTGTATCCTGTTGCTTTTTGGGTGTAGAGTTCTGTAGATGTCTGTTAGGTCCATCTGTTCTAGTGTGTTGTTCAGTGCCTCTGTGTCTTTACTTATTTTCTGTCTGGTTGATATGTCCTCTGGAGTGAGTGGTATGTTGAAGTCTCCTAATATGAATGCATTGCTGTCTATTTCCTCCTTTAATTCTGTTAGTACTTGTCTCACATATGCTGGCGCTCCTGTGTTGGGTGCATATATATTTATAATGGTTATATCTTCTTGTTGGACTGACCCCTTTATCATTATGTAATGTCCTTCTTTATCTCTTGCTACTTTCTTCGTTTTGAAGTCTATTTTGTCTGATACAAGTACTGCAACACCTGCTTTTTCTCCTTGTTGTTTGCATGAAATATCTTTTTCCATCCCTTCACTTTTAGTCTGTGTATATCTTTGGATTTGAGGTGAGCTTCTTGTAGGCAGCATATAGATGGGTCTTGCTTTTTTATCCATTCTGTTACTCTGTGTCTTTTGATTGGTGCATTCAGTCCATTTACATTTAGGGTGATTATCGATAGATATGTACTTATTGCCATTGCTGGCTTTAGATTCGTGGTTGCCAAGGGTTCAAGGGTTGCTTCTTTACTATCTAACAATCTAACTTAACTTTCTTGCTAAGTTATTGTAAA